>WBNH01012180.1:45500-57838 GCA_013401255.1 Urocolius indicus | reverse complement strand
TGTGAGGGGCTATGAGGGGATGTTGAGGGGTGTGGGTGAGGGGCTGTGTGGGGGGGTGTGAGGGGCTGTGAGGGGATGTTGAGGGGTGTGTGTGAGGGGCTGCGTGAGGGGGTGCGGGGGGTGTGTGTGAGGGGCTGTGTGAGGGGGAGGCGCGGGCGCGGCGCTGGCTCCGTACTTGCGGCTCCCCGGGCACGAAGGACAGGCAGCTCTGGCAGCCTTCCTCCTCCTCCTTGCGCACCAGCGGCCGGCAGCGCAGCGCTACTCGCACCGGGATCCCTTTCTCATCCTCCTTGCCCATCTTCAGCCGCCGGGGCCGCCCTGCGGGTGAAGGGAAGGGAAGCGGAGCGGAGCCGGGTGAGCGCGGGGCCGGGGCCTGAGGGACCCACCTGCGGCTGCCGCGCGAGCGATGGCGGCGCCGCCCCAACCGCCAACATTCAAATGGCGGCCGCGCGCCGCGCCGGCCAATGGGAGCGCTCTGCGTCACGGCGCGCGCGGAGGGAGGGCGCATGACCAGGCGGGGGCGTGGCCAGGCGGGGATCGGGGCAAGGCCAGGCTGGGGAGGGGGCGTGGCCAGGCAGGGGAGGGGGCGAGGCCAGGGGAGGATGGGGCAAGGCCAGGCTGGGGCGGGGCGCGGCAAGGCGGGGAGGGGGCGTGGTCAAACGAGGATGGAGCAATGTCTGGAGGGGGCGTGGTCATGCGACGGAGGGGGCGTGGCCAGGCGGTGATCGGGGCAAGGTCAGGTTGGAGTGAGGGCGTGGCCAGGCTGGGGTGGGGCGTGGCAAGGCGGGGAGAGGGCGTGGTCAAGCGAGGAAGGGGCACGGTCTGGCGGGGGCGTGGTCATGCGACGGAGGGGGCGTGGCCAGGCGGTGATCGGGGCAAGGTCAGGCTGGAGTGGGGGCGTGGCCAGGCTGAGGAGGGGGCGTGGCCAAGCGCTGCGGGGAGCTCGGCCAGGCGATGATCGGGGCGTAACAATGCGGGAAAGGGGGCGTGGCCAGGCGAGGGACCTGCCTCTGGACAGCGGGGCGGGGCGCGGCGGCGGCGGCGCGCGCGCAGCATGGAGGGCCGCGTCCCGTACGACGATTTCCCGGTGGTGTTCCTGCCACCCTACGAGAGCCCCCCGGCCTGGGTGCCGCCGCACGAGGTGAGGGGACGCGGGCGGGGGGGTTGGGCTAGGGTGGGGGAAGGGGCGGCGGAGCCCCGCGCGTGTGCGTGTGCGTGGCGGCGGCGGCTGAGGCCCCCGCGCGTTGCCTTGCAGCGGGTGTCGCACCCCGACTACAACAACGAGCTCACGCAGTTCCTGCCCCGCACCATCGTCCTGAAGAAGCCGCCCGGAGCGCAGGTGAGAGCCCCCCCCACCTCCCCTCCCCGGGAATGGTGGGGGGGGGGTTGGTGCGGGTGGGTTCTGTCCGCCGGGACCGGGGGGGGAAGGGTCCCGGTGCTTCAGGTCGTTCGGGGACTCGGTGGGACGGGCGGGGAGCCGCTCCTGCGCTGCTGGGAAGGGCCGGTGGGGTGAGGCAGAGGAGGGATGAGGCATCTCGGGCTGCGGGGTGATGAAGGACAGGGAGCGGGAGGCGAGTTTGCCGCGGGAGTCGGCAGAGAGGGCCCGTGAGCAGGGTCGCAGGGTGGCTGCGCTTCACTGCTGGTTTGTCTCGTAGCTGGGCTTCAACATCCGCGGAGGAAAAGCCTCGCAGCTGGGGATCTTCATCTCCAAGGTGTGTCCCAACTCCCGTGGGTGTTGCTGAGCCAGCTGGGTGTGCAGGTCACCGTCATGTGCCTTCTGTGCATCTCCAGGCTCAGGGCTGTAATTTGCCCGGCGCCGAGCAGCAATCAGACAGTCCTGCCCCATTTGTTGCTCTCTCCCCAGCCCACACAGCACAGCTGGGCTGTTGCAGCCCCTGCTCCCCATCCTCCCCGGTGCTCTGGCTGAGGCTCTGGGGCTGGGCTGCCGTGGCTGTGCTGACAGCCACCGCCGCTTCCCCTGGCAGGTGATCCCCGACTCGGATGCATACAGAGCAGGGCTGCAGGAGGGGGACCAGGTGCTCTCTGTGAACGATGTGGATTTCCAGGACATTGAGCACAGCAAGGTGAGTGCTCCCCCAGCCCAGCTGCTGCAGCGGGGACAGGAGGGGCAGTCCCTGCACACACATCTCCCTCTGGCCTCTCAGCCTGCACCAGCTCAGGTGTTGACTCCGCAGAACACGTGCATTCCTCTCTCCTGTCTCCCCTCTCCTCCAGCCCACACTGGCCCCTGAGCAGTTCTTTCTTCTTGCAGGCTGTGGAGATCCTGAAGACAGCCCGTGAAATCACCATGCGTGTGCGTTACTTCCCCTACAGTAAGTGCCTGCCGGCTCCAAGCCCAGCCCCCAGCAGCATCCGTACCTGGGAAGGAGCCTGCTGTGCTTCCCTGCCCATTCTGGGACTCCCAGATGGAGGAGAAACCCTCATAGATGGAGGGAAGCCTGCAGATCAGAAAAAACATTAGGCTCTGCTTGAGGGATCAGGACAGCTACCAAGCCAAAACAGTAAGGGCTGGCTTCAGATGCACACATAGGAAGACTTGTAGAGCAGGGCAGGGGAGCTGTGGAATCACAGAATCCCAGCATGGTGAAGGCTGGAAGGGACCTTTAGAGCTCATCCAGTGCAGCCCCCCTGCCAAAGCAGCTCCCACCTAGATCAGGTCACGCAGGAACGTGTCCAGGTGGGGTTGGAAACCTCCTGAGCAGGAGCCTCCACACCCTCCCTGGGCAGTAGCTGCTCACCTTTGCTTAACGTGAGTGAGTCCTGGCACCAGTGGGTCTACACCTGTGCTCGTGGCTTTTATCCCTCCCTAAGGATGTTTAAACTCAGACTGAAGGAAAAGTCTGTGTTGACCTGGTTACTGCACCCACACAATTCATAGGTAAAAGGGGAGAAAACACAGGTCAGATGAAGCCAAACAAGGGTTCTTCATGGCACGGAAACTAACCCTTAGGTGGAGAAAAGATGAGAACAGGGAGCAGGAGAGGACTTCAAACCAGCTTTTGTTCCAAGTGCCCTGAAATTACTTGTCTGGGTGGCAATGTGCTAGTCAAAGGCACATGAGGGTAAGAAGTGCTGAATGTGCATTTTTCTGTAGCACTTTGCCTAATTCCCCCCTTGCCCTCAGCCTCTTGCTCTTTCAGCCTTCTCTTTCCCTTCCAGATTACCAGAGGCAGAAGGAAAGAACTGTTCACTAGTGGGCAGCTGCCTGCTGGGCCTGCAGAGCCTGCACACAGCTCTCCACTGCTTTTCCTCAACACCTGAGACGACACCTCAAGTTTCAGCTGTCCCTGGAGGTACAACTGTGCTGCTGGCTGCACGGGCACCAGCTCTGCTCCCTGCCTGGAGCCTTCTTTAGCTGGAAGATGGATGGGCCTTTAGTCTGTAGTCCTAGGAATGGGTGTCGGAACAAGCTGATGGTTCTGATGTGGAGGTGGGCACTGGAAGGCACCTTCTCCAGCAAGACCTGTGCTTCTGTTCTAGCAGGGCTTAGATGAGTGCTCTGGATCCAAAGGGCCTGAGTGTGCCTGAGCAGAGCACGGCCTTTGTCCTCCAAGAGATCGGCCTGTCCCCACTTCTCTGCTGACACAAAGTTCTTTCCTCCTTCACTGTCCTACCTCTGCTCTGCACTCCTGGCTTTTCTTGGGAGCAAAATCCCCTCAGCCTCTGCCCAGGCCCGGCCATCCCTCTGCACCACTCACTCCCTGAGTCCTGTAATGCCTGGAGTGAGTCCTGGAGCTGCCACAGGTCAGGCTTCATTCCCTGAACCCACCTTCACTCTGCACAGCCCAGCCCCAGCTCCTCACCCCCTTCCCTCTTGTGTGAGAGGGCACAGAGGAAGGTGCAGCAGCGCTGGGCTGTGGTGCCACGCTGCCAGCAGCACCAGGACAGCCCTTGCTCTGTGCTGCTTCCCACTCACCTGCAATCCCTCAATAAAACAAGTCCAGCTCTGAGGACTCGGCTCATTCCCACTCAGGAGGTCTCTGTGGAGGCTGGTTGTTGCCACTGCCACAGCTGGCAGCAGCCCTGGCTCTGCCTGTGTGCGGGGTGTTGCTGAGGGGTTGGGATGGGAGGCAGCCCTGGAGGGGTGTTACACCACCAGCCATGGGGGGATTGTGTCTGTGGCAGCACTGAAGTTGCTTGGGAGAGCTGAGAGCAGCAACCCTGGCAGCCTGGGCACTGCCAGCCAGGCTGAAACACAATAAAATACACTGGAAAAGAGACTTGGACTCAAGAATGTTAAACCCACCCTTTCTAGCAGGGAAATTAGCACAGTGGAAGCCCTTGGTAACACCCTGAGAGGGTGAGACAGTTCTTATGGAGACTGGACCCTGGCCCTCTCCAGTCTCACAGCAGTTCCCCAGCACGTACCTGTTCCCTGGGCCAGGAGGATGTTCAAGCTGCAGCAACGTTCCGTGCTGCTCCATCCCGTCCCTGCTGTGCTCAGGGCTGCTGGGCTGAGGCTCAGGGAGCACTCCCTGGCCCTGGGGCCAACCCTGGGCTCTGCTTGGCCACATAAACCCCAAATGCTTTGGGTACATTGCTGAGGAGCTGAGAGACGGCTCAGGTGGGGAACTGCAACAGCCTTACCCTTCAGTCTTAATCCTGCTCCAGCGTGGTCCCTGGCAGCAGCTCCTGGGAGATGTCTCCTGCCTGGGGCAGCGTCCTCCCTGCCATCAGTCAGAGGTAATGAGCAGGGTGCCTGTGCAGCCATCACGCTGCTACACACTGGCTGTGGGCTGACAGGAAAGAGGGGATTCTTTCACCAGACACACTCATGCCTGTGGTGTCTGAAATGACAAAGCAGCAGCAGGGTTTGTACTGGTGAAGAGTCCATTTCACCCCCAGCATTGGAGGGACAAGGGGCAGGGCCAGCAATGGTGGGGTTATTAGTGACTTGCAGAGCAGAGGCCAAGAGGCAGAAGCAGCTTTGGTTTGTCAATGAGTAACTACTCCCTGGCCAGGGAAGGACTGGCAGAGGTACCACAGGTAACTGCAGCCCCTCAGCCCACTCCTCTGAGGCAGCACAGGCTGTGGCAGCAGCTCCAGAAAAACCTGGTTGTGTCAGGGCACAGCCAGGGCCTCTAACCTGCACCCTGCTGCTGCTCCCAGGCTGGGTATTTCACACAGGCCTTGGGCAGGTCCTTTAGCATCCCTTAGAAAAGGTCTTGGCCCTTGTCTCACCCAGTCACTGCTCACACCTACTCCAGTTCTTTCTTTCTTGGCTGCTTAGAAGCAGCTCAGGACCTAACAGAGAGAAAGGCAGAAGGCTGATTTAACTCCTTGGACTGATCTTCTGCTTCCCAGATGCCCTGATGATGCCAGCTGCCATGGGAGAGGGAAATAAAACTCCCTGTACTGAAATCCTTTGTCCCTGTCCCACTTTGGCACCAGAGACCCCCCCAGCACTGCTCTGCCACACAGTTCAGCTCCTCCAAAAAACTACCGAGGTCCCATTCAGACAGGGCACGAGAAGTGAGGCTCAGGTAGGTCCTTGCACAAGCAGAGACCAGAGTCACCACAGTGTTTGTTGTTTCTTTGGTCCTTTGGGGCCAGGGAGGCTGAGCACTGCCTTTGAGTTCCCAGAATACCTCCCTCAGAGGAGGAAGAGGCTCACATCACACCCCTTCAACAGAGAGGAGCCGGGGCCACCAGTGCTCCCCAGGGCCAGAGCCACCCTCCCTGGCCTGGCCTCTGCTGCTGAGGGAAGACAGCCTGGCCCCAACCCGCCCTGTGCCCCACAGTGCCCACCCCAGCAGTGGCCCAGACAAGGTGTTGGTGAAATTACTTTATTTAGTGTGATACAGGGCTGTGGGCAGACAGTCCCTACTCAGAGTAATAGTCACACTTGGCTAACAGCTAGGAGACAGCAGGGCCAGACACACACTCAATATTATACACATCCATAGAGAAGACAGTGGGAAGTGAACTATCTTTCTCACTAGTTCCCCCCCCCCCTCCCTCCCTCCCCCCCTCCCCCCAGGTCTGTGAGTGGAACAGCAGGAGAGCAGAGCAGCACACAGCTGCCCACCAGCAGGGACAGCAAAACCTGTTCTACAGCAGACACGGACACACCGACAGACACCAGCAATTCCCACACCACAGGGCTATGTACAGGGCAGGGGGCTGAGGGGGGCACACTCCAGAGTGAAAGGGGGAACCACATCCCAGCTTCCTCCTGCAGGCCAGCTCACCTGGAGGGGAAGGGACAGGGCTGGGGCAACGGGAGGTCACTCACCAGCAGTGGGGGGATTTGTCACCCAACTTGGGCAGGGACAGGCCTTGGTTTGAGGCTGCCCCTTCCCCTCCTTCAACGGCCCCACTGCTGGGGAGGGTCACCAGCTACCAAGGCTGTTGTGCTCACCCTGCAGGCAGTGGCTCTGACACAGGCTGGGTGATGGAAGGAGCAGCACATGGCTCACAGCACCTGACTGTTCATTCTCCTCGCTGTCAACAACCCTGCAGACTTCTGGTTAGGACACATGGATGGGAATTCCCCACCTCACAGAGCTTTTCAGATCCATTTATGTAAGTAGAAACCAGGGGCAAGGGGAAGAGGATGCATTTCCCAGCCTCCAAGGTCCAGAAGTGACACCAGAATTCACTTCAGCAGCACACATTCCTCCTTTCCTCTCCCCAGGTCCAACAACCCATCCATCCATCCATCCCTGCCCCTGCTCAGCTCAGCTGTGGCAATGTTACAGCTTGACATTACTCCAGAAGTGAAACGGCTACTAATGTCATCCCCATGGGGATCACTCCCCAGGCAGAAGCAGCTATCTGTGATTCATCAGGCAGTGATGGGTCTGAGAGCAGAGCAGCTATCCCTGACCTTCCTGCTGCAGCTCTCCTGCCTCACGAGCAGCAGCTCCCAGCCCGTGACCATGGGCAGCAGAGCAGAGTATGGAAGGAGCCTGAACAGCATCCATCACTCCCAGGGCAGGTCCTGCCCCTGCACTGATGGGTTTCAGGTAGCTCTTTGCTTTTGCTGTTGACAGGCAGGACCCAGGTCTCACAAAGCACCCTGAGGATCTCCAAAGGATCTGCAAAGACTCCATCCCCTCTGCCTTCCCCACAGCTGGCAGCCAACACTCACCAAGCCCAAGGTCCTGTGGATGGGAGATGTTCCAAGTGAGGAGCTGCTGCACAAACGGGGGCAATGAGGCCAGAGCTGCCACAGGTCAGAGCTTTCCAGTGCTGTGCAGCACACCAGGGGCAAAACTCAGAAGCCATCAGCAAGGAGTTAGCCAAGATCATCCACAGAAAGGAGAAACTGAGGAGCTAACATTATGTGTGCCCTGCAGGGAGCAAAAGCCTGGAAACACAGACAACCTGTATTGTCCCAAAAGGCAAGGCCAAGTCCAGTGGACTGGTTTCAAAGGAGCAGCCTTTCAACAGAGGAAGTGGGGATGCAGGACAAAGACAGGGCTGGAGTGGACAGGGGACTGGTCAAGATGCAAGGCAGTAAGGAGGGTGGACAGCCCACCCAAGAGCTGTGTTTTTGTCTTCCCTAACTCGGTGGCTTTTCTATCACATTCACAAGATACATCTGAGCAGACAGGCTCAAAGTGAGGAAGAGGAGGAGGAGGAGGAGAGGAAGAGAGAGAGAGAGAGTGTAAAGGGCACCACAGTGCCAAAGTGCAACAACATAAAAAAAAAAGGAACAATGAAAAGAAAGAGACAGGACACTCATTCTGCACTCAGGGCTCATACCATGCAGTGAGAGGGGCTGCCGGGGCTGCTCCCCACCAGCAAAGAGGGAGTTGGCTCTCTTAGTAGGTTGGTTGTTCAGCCCCTGAAGGAGGGTTGCCTCAGGCAATGAGCAGAGATGTTCTTCAGTGAGCCTGGCCCCTGGGGAAGGTGCTGCTGCTGCAGGGGGGGCTGTTAGCAGGAGCACCCGCTCTCCGTGACTGGCTGCTCGGGAGGTTTCTCTAGTTTGATGTCAATCACTGCAGGGGAGCAGTTAAGGAAATCACCCAGCTTGGGGGAAAACAAGGAGGAAAGAACAGAGGAAGGGAAAACCCTGCAGAGGGGTTATCTGTCCTTTCTTGGCAAGGCTTTGAGCAGAGCATGTCTTACCTGAAGAGGAGCAGCTGCAAAACCAGCGTGTCGTGTCGGGAGCATGTGCAGGACAGGGCAGGGTGGGCCAGGGCTGCACACAGCACTGCCCTGTGCAGGCAGGGGAAAGCCTTACAGGGCTTCAGAACTGTGCAAGTGCTGTGACCTGCGCTGGGTGGGACCTGCTTTGGCAGGGAGGTCGGACTGGATGATCTCTGAAGATCCTTTCCAACCCCAACCACTCTGTGATTCCATGTAGTTTTATCCTTGGCTTCAGTGGAGGAAGCAAGACTTGTGCTTGCTGTTCCAAGCAGGGATGAACTGCTACAGACAGGCCACGAGCAGGGGCCTCACCCTGCCCCACACTGACTCAGCCACAGCTGTAACCCCCAGGAAGGCCCCAGCCCCACAACGTGCCAGACAGTCAGTAAGCCCAGTTTAACAAGGGATAACTGCCAAATTCTCCCAGAACAGCAACAATGGCTGATGAGAAAGCAAGGATACTGTCTTCTTTGCTCTTCTCTGGTGTGCTGTCCATCCCAGGCAAGGCAGCAGCCACACGGCGGAAAAGCTGGAAAGCAGCAAGAGGAGAGCTGAAGGCTTGGCAGGAGAACATGAACCTGACAGCCACTGCTCTGCACACATGTGGTCTGTGGGTACTCCAGCAAGCCAAGCAATCATCAACACGTGCCACCAGACCTTTGCCACAGAAATGCACCAGGTTTTGCTGGCAGTTACCCACTGCAGGAGCTCTCCCTGCACACCACCTCCCCCGCCCCAGGCAGAACCAAAGACTAAGAGACAATCCCCAAGTTCCACTGTGAGGAATTGTTACCCCACTGTGAGGTTCTCCCAACCAGCTGGGGTGCAGCTAACTGTGGTAAGTAGTTTCCCAGCTGACACTGACAGTGCTTGTGCTCCCTGCAGCCCCCTGGCCCTCAGGGTGGTCTCACTCCCCCAGTGTTGTCCCACTTCAGGCCCATTCCTGAGCTATCCTGAGTGGGGATCACAAGTCTACAGCAACAGGCACAAACTGACATACAATAAATTCTGTTTAGTTGTAAGAAAGGAGCTCAGTTTTCTTTCCTTCCTGTGCAGACAAACACTGTGACAGGCTGCCTGGAGACATTCAGAGCTCAGCTGGAGTCAGCCCTGGGCAGCCTGTTCCCAGCACAAGGGCTGGGCTCATCATCTCCACAGATCCCTTCCAACCTCAACTATTCCAACATTTGCCTCTGTGGCTTGCAGACACAAGCAGGAACTTCTCTAGTACATCAGCACAATCCCAGAACAGCCAGAGTGGGAAGGGCCCTGTAGAGCTGCTCCAAGCCCAGCCCCTACTGAAGCAGATTCCCCTGGCTCAGGGGCACAGGAACGTGTCCAGGTGGGGTTGGAAACCTCCTGTGCAAGAGCCTCCACACCCTCCCTGGGCAGCCTGGGCCAGGGCTCCCTCATCCCTAGGGTAAAGAAGTTTTTCCCTGTGTTTAAGTGAAACTTTTTGTGTCCCAGTTTATGTCCATCACCCCTTGTCCTGTCACTGGACATTACAGAAAGAAAAGTCCCCCCATCCTCCTGACACCCACCCTTTAGGGACTGATCAGAACATGGACCTACCTGTTTCACATTGTATCCAGTCTTTGCACTGGTCTCAATAAACATCACATTCAGCTCTTTGGCTCTCTGTTCACCTTCTTCTGTAGTGATTTGCCTGGACAGAGATGCAAACAGAAGCAGAAATGAAGGACAGGAAGAGTTAGAGATGTCTGTGTCTGAGGCAGCCTGCAGTAGAGGGCTGCTCCACCACCCCTCCCAGCAGCACCCACCCCTTAGGGCCTCCAGCTACAAATGAAACCACTTCAGGGAAGTCACCCAGGGGCCACCTGGGCTTGGGGCCACCAGGAAGGGATGATCAGCACAGGGTGAAGGTTTCACAGCACACTGAGCCTCATGCACAGTGCTCTCAGGGAAAGGAAGGAGCCCTGCAGCCTACACCAGGTACAAACAGCAGCTTCCCAAAAGTCAACAGGAGGGAACTCTGTGAGCTTTACAGAAAGATTTCAGCAAGGCTCCAGCAGCCAAGTGCAGCACAACAGCAAGTCCCAGGCTGATGCTTGTGAGCAAGCACCTGCAGCTCTCACCAACACCCTGGACATGCCTGTTTCACATCATATCCTGCTCTAGCACTGGCTTCAATACACATCATCTTCAGTTCCTGGGCTTCTCTCACCCTTCTCTACACAAACCTGCCTGCACAACAAGTCACGGAAAAGCCAAATCTAATCAAAAACCAGTCAAAAATGATACTAAGGAAACTGCAGGATAAAAACCCCCCATCACAATCACTGACTGAGCAATGGTAAGAGGAAAGAAAAACTTCACAGGCTGCACTGAAGAAGCACAGAGGTATTTTTAGCTCAGCTTTTTGGCCTCAGAACTTCACTTACATCATTCCTTGGTTTTTACCATGGGATGAATGGCTTCCAAGACACTGCATTCTAGTTGGAAAGATGTGACTGAGCTCAGACTGATCCCAAGGCTTTGTCCAAGCTCACAGGCTGCAGCACTGCAGCCCAGCACAAGCCCACCCCTGTCTGAAAGGCAGCAAGGCAGTTTCTGTCACTGACACCTGCCTATACACCATCATTCCAAATCCAGCCCAGCCCAGCACTGCTGTCACTTCCATCACACTTCCACAACAAGAATTTCTAGTGTCCCCTGAACTTCAGCTGTAGCTCTGTTTCACACAGCCTCTGGGATTTAGCTCCTGTGGCAGTGCTGGGCCAGCTGCCCTGCTCATCCCCCCTGTTGCCCCCAACTACCACCAGCAAATAACACAAGGCTCACATTAGCCCATTAGGTTTTCCAGTTAGAGAGCCTTAAATGTAAATGCCAGGTCATGCAGTGGGGGAGCTGCAGTTATTTCCAGCTCCCAGGAGGGCCTAAGAGATACAAAGCGGTCAATACCCAGGGCTGCCTGAAGTAGAACCCAGTGGGTTTTTGCTCCCTTGCTTTTGTAAGCCAACCTCAGAGACCAGGCTGAGAATTCTTAATCCCACTCAGCTAGACACACTTTCATATTGCTGAAGCTCTGAGCACCAAGTTTTACCAATACTTCTGAAGTACAAGGCATGAGACACAAGGAATGGCCACCCACTGCAAGTGGGAACAGCCAGAGTGGTGAGGACTACAGTGGTCTGTGTGGAGGAGACACCCACCAGTGCAGAGCCCACACAGTGGCCAGCTGGAGCCCACCCTCATCCTTCTCCCCACTGACTCCAGCCATTCCCCACTATAAGAATTGCCTGTGCTCTTCCTGCTGTGCACAGCAAACTGAAAACTAACAGCAGGACTTGTGCAGAGACAAAGGGCAAAAAGCACCACATCTGGTGGACAACACCAACACCGCACGGGAAGAAAGACACCCTCTAAGACATTCTGGAGCAAGATTCAGAGTGTAACGTGGGAGAGCATCTGACAATGCACCAGCCAGATCCCTCTTAGACCCATCACCTAAGAAACAGAGTAAACAAACAGGCAGCTCAGGGAACAGTGCCAGACTCTTCAGAGAACACATTCACGTTCCACCAGCTTTTCCAGCTGGGTTCTTGTGACCAGAAGTGTCCCATCAACAGCCAAAGGATGGAGGGGTGATTGTGTAAGCTCTCACTTGGCTGTGAGATGCAGGCATTTCCCAGTTGGGCCTTTGTGAGATGCTTTCTTTTGCATCAGATAAAAAACTCCCACCCTTTCAACACTTCCTACATCCCAGGACATGGGCAGCACACATTTCAGAGTGCCTGGTGTCCGTGGAGAGGTTTCAGCTTAAAGTCTCAGGACTGGAAGGCACTGCCTGGCTTATTCCACCTTCCCTTTAACTTTGCGTGTGCTGAAAGCAGGAATCTGAATATCCTGACAAGCTATTTATGCCTTCCTTAAAATCAGCTAGTTCCTTGCTTTTGCCAGGGAAGGCAGCAAGGCCACCAGCTCCTCTCCTTTACCTCTTGTCTGCCAGGTCAGTTTTGTTCCCCACCAGCATGATGATGACGTCGCTGCCTCTCTCTGTCCGGACGTCATCGATCCACTTGGAGGTTTGCTGGAAAGAATTCAAGTCTGTGGGGAAGAACCAAATGAGAGTGCTGAGGAGAAAGCTTTGCAGAGAAGGGAAACACCATGCTTGTACTCGTGTGCTTCTCCAAACCTCCCCACAGCACACACGAGTGACCCACCAATCCCTTTCCACTGGGACAGACAAACCTGGGGGG
>WBNH01012180.1:0-45493 GCA_013401255.1 Urocolius indicus | reverse complement strand
GGGGGGGGGGGGGGGGGGGGGAAACCCTGTTTCTAACGTGAATCATCTTGTTGCAGAACTTGTGGGTGTGATGTGTTAGTTCTGCTCCCATGCAGCAAGTGAAACCAGGAGACAGCAGAGCATCACTCACTTGTAATGTCATAGACGACCACGGCGATGGTGGAGTCGCGGATGTAGCTGGGGATGAGGCTGCGGAAGCGCTCCTGGCCCGCCGTGTCCCACAGCTGCAGCCGAACCTGCTGGTGCCAGCCCGGGAGAGCACAGCGGGGCACAAGCCAGAGAGACAAGAGAGCAGGAAACTGTCCTTTAGAGAAAAGGCCATTTTTGGAAGTCCCTGTATGCAGCTCAGCCTGAGAGCCTGAGGCTGCTGCCACTGCAATCTCGCCCCAATCGTCCAACCACCGCTGAAGCTGCCTTTGCTGGCCCTGCTCGGGGATAACGTGCTTCATGCCCTCCTCTGCTTGCCCAGAGATCCTCCTCTTCCCACAGAGCTCGAGCTAATGGCCACCACCCCACTGCTGAGAGCAGTAGTTAACAAGCAGCACAGAGCTGGTCTTCCCCAGCTGCCCAGGGCTGTGCAGGGGGTCTCCACGGGACTCCCAGCCCACAGCATCTCTGGTCAAAGCCTTTTGGGTGATTCCCACGTGACAGACAGGCAACATCCTCTGCTCAGACACCACGTGGCCTCCATTCTCCAGTATCAAGCATCCAAAAGACAGTAATGGGCACCTTCATGCAAGATTAAGGCAATCAGTAACTTTAGTTCCAGCAGAAGCAAATGTTACGCACTGCAGGCTTGTGTCACACTGTGACACAAAGGGCAACAGGTTCTCCCTTTCCAACAAGGACAAGGGTCAGAAACAAGCACAAATGCTATGAGAAGTACAGTTTAATCTGCAGCACTATGCCCAAGCACAAACTGACCTGTTACATGGGATAGCTCTGAGGTCTGGGACCTGCCTGTCTGATACAGTAATGGCCAAAACACTCCCAAGTACCACAGTGAATGATAAAAGCTTCTCACAACCTGGAGCTATTTCCTTCCAAGCCATTGCCCCACACTGCTGGCTGTACCAGCAGCCCTGTGCTGCCAGCAAGCAAGACTGCTGGTGGCATTCACAACAGGCACTGCTTTGAGAAGGGGGTGGCCACTGGTTCCCAGCTGAAGGACAGGAACGGGCTGGATGTGTTCACAAAGCCACTTGTTGGGGGCTGAGGGACAGCAGCTGTTTGTGCACAGAGCAGCAGTTAATGAGGCAGCTCAGGAGGCTGGCTACAGGGGAGAAGGCAGTTTCAGAAACACCAATAATTGGCTTGTTTGGAAGAGAAATAGGAGCTGCACAGAGCACATGTCTGCAAAGTGTCTTGCTACAAGCAGATTCAAAACAACCTGCTATCTTACAGCAGGGTATGCAGATCTGATGCCCTGGGGCTTAAGGAAGATTAGGGCTTACAGTTAAAGCAATTAGCTCCTGCTTCACTTTGAAGGCAGCTTTGATTTACAATAGCAAAAGTCTCTTCATTCCCCCAGGAAACTCTGCATGACAAACTCCAAGCACCTGGACAATATTACACCCTGCTGGAAGATCAGATTGCTAATGACAGCTTCTGGCTCTTGCACTTCCCACCAAGCTCCCACGTGGTCCCCAGGGCACGGCTGCTGCACCAGCCTGTTCACCCAGCCAGTTCACCAAGGTGGTGATTTAAACACTCTGACTTCAGACTCGAAGTCAAAAAGGCAACTAGAGAAATGATCAGAGAGCAGAGGAAGAACTGGCCCCAGTAATGTTGGAGTGAAGGGTATCACTCCTTGAGCCCTCACCTGGTGTGCAGGGACCAATGCAGGCACCCTGAAGGTGACCTGAGAAAGTCAGCTGTACTATCTCTGTGGCTTCTCACCTCTACAAGTCAAACTTCGTGTGCACTCATTTTGGAGGGGAAGACTAAAAACACAGATGAGAGTGTGGTAATGATCTCACCAGCCTGGGCAGGTCCTCAACCCAGAATGAACCCAGCCTCTTACAGAAACATGGCAACTTGTTCAGAAAGGGGCTGGAGCTGCAGCACAGCCTGCCACCGTGGATGTCTCCACAGGCTGCTCACACTTCAAGCTGCCCAGAAGCACATCAATAATAACTGAGCAATTTCTCCTTTTCTTCTCAGCTCCTAGCAGTTTTCCTCTACTAGTTAAGAGTACCTCAGCTGGCACTTGAGTATGTCCTATGGGACTGTCCCTATTTTACACCACCATGACCTGCATTAATTTACAGGAGACTATCTGAGGTTCCCAAATACATTTACCAGCAAAGACAGTGCAAATATACAGCTCTGTACAGTAGGAATGGAAACTGTGTCTTCCTAATCACACCAGTGCTCACTATCATCATGCCCACCAAAATACATGAGCACAAGGAAACTGCAGGAGGTGCAAAGCCTCTCAGTAACTAAGTGCAGAGAATTGCAACAAGAACAAAGGAAATTGCCTGAAAAGATCAAACCATTACCAAAGCATGATGAGATCAGCTATCCCTTAGCTATTTTTGACATGTCTGGAAGCTGTTAAGAACAGCCCAGACTGTCAAGGGTTTTTCCCACCTGCCTGGAGAAGATGCCAACCCATGCAGCCTCCCACAACACCTCACCTGTGTGAGTTCCCAGCCTAAGTCATCACAAGCACATCTCAGCACTCCTCAAAGCCCAATCCATCACTCCAGTTTTAGTTAGTTTGCACCACAACACAAGTCTGGTTAATCAACTGGACTGGGAGAAAGCCCACAACGTTAGTTGCCTTCAACATGCAAGAGAAACCATAACACAGGTTTGGTACTTACTAAGCCCTTCAGTTAACCAATTCAATAAACCCCTGGTCCATAAATCCTCACTATAACCTAGAGTTTGTGACAGGATACAGGTGGCCAGAGGTCTCGCACTTGCACTACATTCTTTACTTAGACTCTGTCCACAGGGCATTGGCTCTCTGGTATAAAGCCTGCCTAGATGTTATGCTGACACTGTAGCTTAACCCCAAAAGCCAGCTCAAGTGGAATAACTAACAAGGGAGTTATAATGAAATGATTGCATTAATATCCTCTCCTACAACACTCGTGCCAAGTTACACAGAACTTCCCTCTAAGCTTGGTTACCCTGTAGAACTGATGGTAGTTCCACCTCTTCTCTTTCACAGGCTCTCGTCACTCATATGAATTGCCAGCTCCCTCCTTCAGTGCAATGGCACTCCTGAACCCTCACCAGTCACTACATAGCTTTTATTTCAACAGGTGCTGTACTGTTTTACCTGTTCTGACAGTGTTCTTTTGCTTTGGCATGTAAGGTTGTTCTTGTATTACCCTTCTATAGTATCCAGAAAGGAAAAAACCCCCAACAAATCATTCTGAGGTTTAAAAACCAAATCAAACCCAAACCAGAACAAGTATGAAGCTTTCACTCCAATCAGCACAGGCACACTAGAAGTGACAATCCCTGCTCACCTACCTGCCTATCCTCTGTGCATCACAGAATCAAAATCACAAAGTTTCAAGGGCTGGAAGGGACCTGCAAAGCTCATCTAATGCAGCCCCCCTGCCAGAGCAGCAGCACCTAGAGCAGGGCACACAGGAACTCATCCAGCTGGGTTGGAATGTCCCCTGAGAAGGAGCCTCCACAGCCCATCTGGGCAGCCCCTGCCAGTGCTCCCTCACCTCAACAGGGAACAAATTCTTCCTTGTATTCCTTTGGAGCCTCTTCTGTTCCAGCTTGTGCCCGTTGCCCCTTGTCCTGTCACTGGCCATCACTGAGCACAGCCTGGCTCCAGCCTCCTCACACACACCCTTGATGCGTTTGTAACCATGAATGAGGTCACTCCTCAGTCTCCTCTTCATTTGAGCTTTAGGCAGACCAGAGCTTTCCCATTCCCCTATTGCAGTATTATGGGATGGAGTTATCCTCAGCTACTACCCCTCGGCCCATGAAGCACCTACAGTCCTGGGGCTGAGGCCCTATCTTAGCTCGCTCAGACACCACCACCACTTCCAGCACACAAAAGGTACATGTCACAAGCAACATCCCTGCAGGTGCTCCAGCTCAATACCTACTTGTAAGGTCAAAGACAATGACAGCCACAGCAGAGTCACGGATGTAGCTGGGAATGAGGCTGCGGAACCTCTCCTGGCCGGCTGTGTCCCACAGCTGCAGCCTGATCTGGGAAATGGGGAAGGGCAGGGCAGGAGGGAAGGGGAAGAGCAGGAAAAATGGAAAACAGAAACCAAAACTCCAGTGAAATAAAAGTAAAAGAAAAAAAAATGCACGGCAAAAATAATGCAACAAAAGGAAAGTGCACATGGAACAGAAACATGCCAAGAGCCCAGGATACCTCTGAGCAGCCTGCAGGTGACCTCAGCTGAGGAACCTCCCTCCCTCCCTCCCTCCACAGGCCTGTCAGGAACTCACACACAGCAACACATTCTTCCATCTCATCAAGGCTGCAGCCCACAGCTCACTGGATGTGGTCAAGGACCACCCCACATAAGCTGCCTGCATCCCACTAACTGTGGTGGCTCCTGGTCACAAGGACCATCCCACCCTGCTACCAATTCCCCCACTGGAAAGCCCCATGGCAGTGGGAGACAAGCCAGAAGAGCAAAGCCCCTCTAGGCTGGCTTGTCTCATGCTGAAATCCAACAAGTCTGGGAAGGTACCGAGACAGAGGAAAAGCAATACTATGGGGTTGTTCAAGAATGAGGTTGGAGCTGGTGGGCTGACAGTTGCCCTCTGTGGGAGGCCACTGGAGATGGCTTTGAAGAACCACACTCCACGTACATTTGTCCCTTGTGCTAGCTAATACATGCTGCTCAGGCCATATTTAGAGCTGGGTGATCTGGCACAGCTATCACTTCAGGATGTAGCATTTGGTGTAAGGACATACCAAACATGCCACAGCACACACCATGGGTACAGGTCTACCAGGCCTCACTTTGAGCCCAAGCCTATTGCAAAACAGAGCATTAGCCATATCTGAGACACTATTCCCATGTTTGCATTTTCCCAGCTTGTGTGATTGTATTTCTCCCTCCTCTTATCTACATTCCACACCTCTCTGTTCTTTAGATGGGCTTTATGGGTTCTGTGGACCACTGACATGATCGGGAGAGCCAATGATATCCCCAGCTCTGCAATGAAATCAGTGTTTTCTGGACAGCAGGCCAGCAGGTGAATGAGATCCTGACCTGCACAGCCACAAGATATCAACACTCAGCTGCTGAAAGCAGCAGATAGACATTCCAACTGGCCTCCACCCATGTCAAGCAGCATTCCCAAGACCTTTTTCTTCTTCTGCCACTGCCAGAACCATTGAAGAACAGCATCCAAGTAGCTTCTCCCAAACCAAGGTCTTCTCTGGTAATGAATCACAGGTAAGATGCCAGAGAAGCACTCAGGGAAAACTCACCACACATACTGGGCTGAGACTTCAGAAGCAACAGACCTGAAGCAACACAAAGGACTTCAACCACACTACTTTCCTGCATCAGTTTTACTACAGGCTGAGAAGTATGACACTCACAAAAGGCAAGTCATAGCAAAACATGAACTCATGGAGAGACAAACACTGGAAGACAGGAGAGGGATGCCAAGGGTCTTTATGCCAAAAGGAACCTCATGCAAGCTAAACCCAGAATGGCTTTATTAATGGTCCATCAGAGCTGTGTTACAAAAGGGGCCTTTCTGCAAGGAGGAACTGTGCTACCACAGACAGTCATGAATGACTTGGAAGAGCCTCATGTCCACTGACAACACCAGAGGCTGAGCTGCAAATTCTGGGAGCAAACCACAGCTGAGGAGTACAGAGCAGCCAGTCCATCCCCTGGGGCACGGACATTAGCTCATTAGCCTTCATTTTGCATGCAAGATTTTAACTTCATCCCAGAGGTATCAGCTATTTAACAGGTACCAGGAACAGGAGAGGGGGGGTCAGGGATTTGCTGCCACAGAGGCTGTCCCTCTGCAGGAAGGGGAGCTGCCACACACACGCCTCACTCACCGTGCGATCCTCCAGATACATCGTTTTTGACAGGAAATCAATCCCAATGGTGGCCTGAAAAGAAGCAAAGCATTAGCAGCTAGCTGCAACTTGCCTGCCAGCACCTGCAAAGCCCAGCTCTCTGCACTCAGAAACGCTCACAGACTTGTCACTGAGCTGCTGAAGCCGCTTGCCCTCGGTGCAGCTGATGGAGACAAAGCAACCGGGGCACCTGCACCACCCTCATTCCTCAGCTGCACGGGATCTCCAAGGCTCAACTTCAGCCTCAGGCAGTCTTGCACCTTAACAGGGATCATCTCTGACCCAGCATCTCCTCCTGCTCTACCCCCAGTCCAGCCTGTGGTGGCTTATTTAGAAATACCCAAATTGTTAGCTTGTTAAAAATAACCCAAAGCTACAGCCAGTGACATCAATGGTGGGCTGAGTGATGTTTTGTACGGGGCTTTTCATCTCAGAGCGTGCTTCCTTCCTGGTGCTGCTCAGAAGTGCTTCTTCCCAGGCACTTCTTTCTGTAAGCCTCCTTCCCTTCACACTTCCATTGCCACACAGCAGTCTGGGGACAAAGTCATTCAAAGGAATTTACTAAGCAAGCTGTGCTCCCTGGCATGGATGTCCTCAGCCACCAGAACCCCAGGAAACAGCTTACTGAGGTAAGAGGCTTCAGTATTGGAGACAGATTCTCTCCAGTCTCAGCAAACCCAGGCAGTGTAACACGTTCTGGAAGGTCTCTATCAGAATGGGAACCATTTAACACCAGAGCAGACCACAACAGCCAGTTTCTGTAGTGAGTTCCTGGGAATTCTATTTTCTGCAGGCAGGACACAGTTTAGGACAACTACAATATGCAGGTAAATTTGTGAGAGCAGCTTACAAAAGTCAGGAAAGAGACGCAGAAAGCCCAAGAGGGTCCAGTTCCAGTGAAGGACTTGTCCACAAGAAAGCAATCTTCTCTTCCTTTTCCAACTTAAAATTACTCCAGTCTGACCCAGTAACTCTTTCTGGCCCGAATTAAAAGGAAATCTCCAGATCTTGTTTTTAAAGATACTTGGTATTCCCTCAAAAGCCCTGCAAAGAGCTTTTGATGCAGCCAGCTCTTCCTGGAATCTTCAGGCCTCTTGCACATCTTCAGCTTCTCATCCCTACCTTATTTTCCCCCTGCCAGGACTTCCCCAGCTTTCTATCTATGGCCATTTAGTTAAATCAGCAGCAGTAATAAAACACGTTGAGAGAGAGAACACAGCATGGAGATCCAGTTATACACTCTGGACTCAACCATTCCTGCTGAGATGGAAAGCCTCTAATGCTGCCAGAGACCAACAGCCGCACCGCAAGCAAGTTCATATCTTATTAATCCCGTTCCCTGAGACTTCCACATCCATCCTGACCATCACCTCTGGCACTCAACCCCATAAACCACTGCTGCTCCCTGTTTCCCTCAGAGCTCTTCACATAATCCAGATAGGCTCTCAACCTTGCTGCCTTTCTGCAAGGCTGTATCACCCGACACCACAGCAGATGCTTGGGCTTAACCATCGTGCCTCTCCTCCACTCCCAGGCACGTTACAGGTGATATCCACCTGCCATCTCCTGCAGAAACCTGCTTGGTCCTAACACTTTCCACAGGTATTTTAACTGGGGGGAATATTTACCCATACTTTCCACGTATTTAAAACCAGAGACCACCACATACCTGGTAAGTATTGTCAAAACTGTCATACATGAACCTGGTGATCAGGGACGTCTTCCCAACTAGGAAAGAAGAGAAGAATGCACGTGACAAAGAAGCATCTGTCTGCTTTCAGCAAGCAATACACCTGCTCTGCCACTTACGTAACCGCCAAGCCTAGGACTTGGAGGCACAAACATCAAAGGCACAGTGATGCCAGGACGGTGCCTGCTTGCCTCTGTCTGGATAGGAAAGCACTGCTCAAGGCTCACATCCTCTCTTCAGAACACGATGTTTAGATACAGAGTAAACTTTGGTGCCTTGCTTTAAAACTCAGAATTTAACGTCTCCAAATGTCACCAAGAGACAACGTGCAGAGCAGATGAGAAACAGCAACCAAAGACAAGGTCTCTGTGTCTCTCAGGAAATTGGAGGCTGCCAACAAAATAAAATCAAGGGGCGTGAATGGAAGAGGGAAAAGGAATGAATGGCCTGGAAAGGCTGTGAAAATGTAACCACTGCAGAGGGTTACAGCAGGTTAGGCAAATGTCAATCAGCAGCAACTCCAGTCCCCACGGTAACGCAGGGAAATGCCTCCAACACCCACAGCTGTGGGGCAAGGAGAGGAGGCAAGCGACGGGCAGAGCCAGGCAGCAAAGCATGCCACAGCCTCCAGAAAAAGATACACACACCCAACATACGACAAGGGATGGAGCACAGAAGGGAGGCAGCTGCAGGTAAAGCAAACCAAAACCACACTGTATGTGGGGCAGGAGCCACGCTACACAACCAGCTCTGCTTCGCTGGCACTTCTCCCGTGGCGGGGCCCCGGCTGGAGGCACAACACGCAGGGTGGTCCCCTAGACCACGGCTGCTCCACTCACCCAGACCACGGCTGCTCCGCTCACCCAGAGCCACGGCTGCTCCGCTCACCCAGAGCCACGGCTGCTCATCCCCCCACACCGCGGCTCCGCTCCCCGTTGCCGGCGGGTCCCGCAGGCGGGCAGTGTCCGCGGGCAGCGGCCACGGGCGCGCCAGCCCTCGCCTCCCGGAGCATCAGGCAGGGCGGCGGCGGCGGGGCCGTCCCTCCTCTCCCCTCCCCTCTCCTCTCCTCTCCTCTCCTCTCCTCTCCTCCCCTCTCCTCTCCTCTCCTCTCCTCTCCTCTCCTCTCTCCTCTCCTCTCCCTCCCTCCCGGCCCCTCTCCCGCCGCTCACCGCTCTGCTCGCCCAGAAACACGAGCTTGAACTTTCGCAGCGGGTTCCCGAACTCGCCGCCGCTGCCGGGCGCGGACATGGCGGCGCGGGGAGGCCGAGCCGGAGCCGTGACTGAGGAGAACGAGCCGGAGCCTTGAGCAGGAGCAGGAGCCGGAGCAGCCGCCGCCACCCCGCGTCACTGCCGCTCGCGTCACGGCCGCGTCACGCCCGGGGCGGGCGGCTCCGGGGGCTCCGCGCACGCCCCCAGCCCGTGGTGATGGGGTGGGGGGGGGTAGGACCGACGGCGGCCGCCGCGGCTGCAGCGCGTCCCGCTGCCCGCACCCAGCCTGAGAGCTCGGAGCCCGGCCCCTCCGGGCGCTGGGGGGTTGGGAGCGGGGGGTTACGGCACGTGGGTGCTGTGCGGGCACTGGGGAAGGGAAGGAGGGAGCCGAGGGCAGCAGACGGCTCGGGGCTTTGGCTGCAAACGGTGAGGCTGAGCACAGAAACGGCTCCCAAACAGTTTCCAGCGAGGCCACAGCGCTCAAAGCAAGAGAACCGCTTCGTGGCCAGAGAGGGTGTGGAGGAGTGAGAAACAGTGATGCTGTTTTTGCAGGAACGGAGTCCGAGCAATTAAGACAAAGAACTTTTGTCGTTATCTGTGTCCTTGTAGCGTTAACCAGCTGACTGAGCTCAAGACTGTTAGCTGTATCTCAAGACTGTGGTCTGTTTCTTTGTAATGGTAACTAGATGACTGATGGGTCCTAAATCTTGGGACTGTGGGGGAATGGGTGACAAATTACAAGAACCAGACACCCCCTGAGGGGATTTTGTAGACGCCTCGGCAAGATGTAAACCTTGGAGTACCTAATCCATGGGGAAACAAGGGAGGGACCTTGCGGCCGGGATAGGGGATAAAAAGCCGAATCTTGTACCTATCAGGTGTGCCTACTAGCTAGGACACCTGCTCTTGCAAGAACGCTTCATAAAAGTGCTTCACTGCAGAGTCTGACCTGAGTCTTTTGTGGAGAACTTGTTTTGTTTCCTACAGATGGGGGCTCATCGTCAGAACCTGCCTGGACACGTTCCTGTGTGATCTGACCTAGGTGGGAGCTGCTTCTGCAGGGGGTTGGACTGGATGAGCTCTAAAGGTCGCTTCCAACCCCACCATCCTATGATCCCCTGTCTCTGGGGTGTATGGAAGGAGCGTTCTCTCATGCTGTGTGTCAGCAGGAGCAATCCCCACGCAGCCGGCATCCACCTGCGCAGCACAGCTCAGCTGCCGGGACAGCAATGGCAGGGGCTTTCCTCTGCACCACAGCACGCAGCCTACAGCGAGCCACGGGCACGGCTTTATTCATCACAGAGTGCTGCTCAACGACAAGCAGGGGCTCAGCCCTCCCCTGCGTCAGCCCTGTGTCGCTGGCATCCAGCGCTGTGGGGAGCTGGAGCCTCTGTCCGGCAGGCAGCCAGGGCTGGGGGGCTCCTGCCACAGCAGCAGGGCCTGGAGGGGGTGCAAGGAGGCTGGGGGAGGAGGGGATGCTGCCCCAGGAGGGCCGGGGTGGCTGTGCCGTGTGTGACACAGCAGGGAACACACTATGGGCATCTACGTGCCAACCCGGGGCATGTGGGGCTCCTCTCCGTGCAGGGCAGCAGGGCAGCAGGTTAGCTTTCCTCTTTATCTGCCTCCTCCTTCTCGTCCTCGTCGTCTTTCTCCCCCTTGAGCTTCTGGCGAGCGAATTCTTCAATGACGATGTCCTCCTCGCTGGAAGGGAGAGCAGAGCCTCATGAGCCCGGGGCAGGAGGGATGGTGGGAGCCCACAGTCGGGCTGCCCAGGGTGCAGAGTCCCTGCTGCCACCCAAGCTCTGCTGCTCCCCAGGAACAAGGACAAGAGTGCTGCTCACCCCAGCCCCATCACTGCCCCCTCCCATCCCCCTGCAGGTCACAGTGAGCCAGGGCTCAACCCAAGCACACAAACCCAGGCCCCACTGCATGAGCAGAGGAGCTGGGCTTGTTGCCTGCAGCTTTTGAAGCATTAGGTGGTGTTTGTTTGTTTGTTTGTTTTTTCAAAGACAATGTTTTGCTTTGTCAAGGGGAAAAAGGGAAGGAAAAGAAATCAAAGTGGAGACAAAGAGATGAGATACCTTCTTGGGAAAGGCAGGCGGCCGGGTGACAGGGAGAGAGAGCCACAGAACGAAGCAGTGAGGGGAGAAGATAGAAAACAAGCGTCAGCAGAAGTGATTCCGAAAGCTTGTGAATGCGAAACGGCTTGGCAAAACGTGCAGGGAGCGATGGTGGGGACAGGCCAGGAGATCTCCTCCTCGGGAAGGCTCAGTGTCCCTTGCTGAGCTGCAGAGCTTTGGTGGGAAAACCTTGCAGCTGCAGCCCAAGTTGCCAGTGCTGGAGCAGGGTGTAACCAGCCACAGAACAGCATCTGCGGGCTGTGCAAGCTGAGGCTGATGGGGACTCTGGCTGCCAGGAATGAGTTTGGCATGCTGTAGCTTCCCAGAGAGAAGCAAACCCAGCTGTGGCTTCAGCTGGAACAAGCTCGTGTGCTGGGAGGAGCGTGTGGGGGCACGAGGCTGTGACAGGCACTGCTCCCAGCAGCATGGGGCATACAGCAACTGAGGCCAGAGGAGAAGTTATGTCTGGGGGTGGCACTTGTGCCTGGGAGATGGAGCTGCTGGCAGCTTCTGAGGGACAAAGTGAGGGCTGGGTTGCAGCAGGAGGGGCTGCTGGGGTTGCAGCAAGCAGAGCTGTAAAATAAGCCCTAGGAGTCTGCAGAGCACACGCCAAGCCCAGCAATTGAATCCTCCCAGGCTGTGACAATGCCTCTGCTGCCCGTGCCACCGTGCAAGGTGTCGTGCTGTCTGCTGTGACACGGGGGCTCAGGACTCTGAGGCCCAGAAGATTTAATCCAAGGGTGTAACCTCAAGCTGGAGTGGGGCATTGCATCCATCTGCGATGGATCTGTCTCATCCAGTTGAGGTGGGTCTGGGTGGGTTATGTGTCAGAGAAAAGAGTGGCCTGAGGTGTAAGGAAATGTCTCTTTACCTTGGCTTGTCTGTAATCCAGTGATAAGCAAAACCCAGGCAGGCAAGAATTGGAAGAGACACAGACATGCAGGTTAATACAGGAAAGGCATCTCAACCAACATCTCTCCTTAAGGCTCAGGTGCTCTTGTGGAGCGAGAGGCATTGGGTTGGGTGGCAGCAAGGGAGCTGTGTGGAGCAGAGCAGCTCCCACGGCCGGCCCCAGACAGAGGGTGCCTGCCACACAGAGCAGCTCTGCCCAGCCCACGCCAGAGACGGAGCTGGTGGGGCACAGCAGAGCCCTTTGTGCAGGGGCGGCCGCTCCAGCCGTGTCTGCAGGAGTTGCCCTCTGAGCTGGAACTGCCTGTCCCTGCCTGCTGCCCCGGCATTGCCCCAGCACTACTCACCGTCAGCAGGCTTGGGGTGCATGAGGATGACAGGCATCTCCACGCCAACATCGCTGCAAGGAAAAGCATCTCCTCAGCGAACTCACCCAGCGCTGCGCTGGGTGGGCGCCAGGCAGCGGGTGGGCAGCCCCCTCCTTACCTGGAAGTGAGATCTCCCAGGATGCTGCGGCAGCAGGAGAGCAGGGACAGGAACCGGCCGAGGAGAGGAGGCGTTAGACTTTGCTTTTTAATCCCGAAGCAGATGATTTATAGCAGGCTGGAGGGCAGTGGCCATGGGGATGGAGCAGTGGGAGTGACGGAGCACAGCTCCATGGCAAGGAGCCCAGCCCCTGGCTGCCCCACAGCCCAGGGAAGCGGGGCAGGGACGTGAGGGCCCGTGGCATCAATCCCTTCATCATCTGCCCAGCATGGATCCCGTGGTACAGCCCAAGGGAGCAGTCCCCATCCCCCTGCCCACAGGGCCTCACCCTCCTCGGGACACCACCAGGTTGACCTTCACTTTGTAGGACACCAGGATGCCCAGCACCTCCTTGTCCATGCCGGGTCTCAGGCTAGGAGGAAGGCAGAGCAGAGGGGTGAGGAGGGCAGCACTGCCCACATCCCCCACAGCAGCTCCCGGCTGTCTCCCTGCATTGGCTCACGTGGGGTTTTGCAGGAGAGGACAACACAACGTGGCAGGGAAAGAAATGGGAGGGTGGGTCACTGGGCCAAAGCCACAGAGCAGCTTCTGGAGGTGACAGGGGCTGCCTGAGCTGGGATTTGCTCCTGAGACACGATGCAGAGGGGCTGGGGGGCTTTGGGCGGTGGTTGGGACTGGGAGCCACGTTTCTGCTGTGAGGTGCAGAGGTGGGTCCATGGCCATGTCACAAACCCGTTGCTTTTCAGCTGGATGAATTGGGCTCAGGCACAGAAGGTGTGGGGGACCCTGAGTGTGGGCCCAGAGCATCCTGAGCAGCAGGAAGCCGTGGGAAAGGGGGGAGGGCAAAGGTGTGGGAGCGCAGGGGGAGCCCACCCGGCTCATACATGGTGGTGGAGGCCAGGTTGGTGTCCTCGTGCTTGAGCTTTCCATCGAGGGCAAGGCCTCGCTTCTCACGGTTGGCCGACAGCGTGGGGGTGACAGAGTAGGTTTTGGAGAAGGTGGAGTTGGCTGCCACGTTCTCACTGGGAAGGGTGGGAGAGGAGAGCTCAGAGCCAGCACCAGCCTAGTGGATGCTCAGCATCATGCCAGGCACCTGGGCAAGAGCTGATCCCCCTGCCTTGCCCTCCCCACACAGCTGCCTGGGTCTGTTTCCTCCTTTTGTTCTCTTCTACAACCACTTCTTTTTTCTAACCCTGCCCTTGCTGCAGCCTTCCTCCTTCTCAGAGACACAGAGGCTGTGGCTGCCCTCAGAGATGCAAAGCAAGGGGAGGAAGCAGCCAGGGCAGCCGTGCACCTTCCCCCAGAGACCTCCCCAGCAGACACCGGCTTCCACAGCCTTCCCTCTCATCTGCTTCCTCTGCATCTGCTCTGATATTTTTGCTGCTTGGTGTAAAACCATCTTCCTCACCCCCTATCTCACCGTCCCCTCCTCCCTCTTTCTCTTCCTCCTTCTCAACCACCATGCCACACCACCCCCAGCCCCTTTTTACTTACTTTATCTCCTCGGTGCACACAGTCTTTGTGTATTTATCCAGCGAATAGAGGACCACGTCTGTGACCTGATCCACTGAGGAGAGACAAGAGAGAGCGGCGTTGGTGACATGGGAGAGACACAGGCTGGGCCCTGGGACGTGCTGCCCCCTGGGACCTGCCTCTCCTGCCCCCATCTCACCTGCAATCTTAATCTTTTTGACAATCTTGTTAGTGGTGTTGTTGATGTTGACGGTCACGTTGATGGGTTCTCCATGGTAGTATATCTGCAATGGGAAGAGGCTCAGGCCTTTGATCCGAGGGATCCTGGGGGATCCTGAGGGGGATGGATGGATGGATGGATGGATGGATGGCCCCTGTACCAACCTCCTTATCCAGGGAGGCTTCGAGGTGCAGGGGCTTGTCAGACATCATGAACTGCCGGGTGGTCTCTGCCTTGGGGGCCGGCCCCGTGTTCATGGGTGCGAACTGGATCTTGCGGATGATGAGGCGCACGGAGTTCCTGCAGGGCAGTGGCCGTCAGCCACACAGCCTTCGAGGCAGCCACAGCAGCTGCCTTGGAGGCCATCAGGGTGTCTCCAGCCAGAGGATGCAAGCTGCAGCCTGCTCTTCGCATGCAACGGGCTCTGACACAGGGACCACCACCCCTCCTTCAGGCACGGGACCCGATCCAAGCGTGGCACGGGCTGGTGGCAGGTCCTCAGCTTGACCCCCGAGCTGGCTACCTCAGAACTGTCTGCTTGTTTGTTTTTAGGGCCACGGGAAGGAAAGGGATCCCCTCCAAATACCTCTTGTGAATCTTCTCCTCCAGATTTTCAGCACAAAATCCTTTGACCTCAAAGTCCACACCACAGGCCTGGGGGGACACGTGCAGTCACTAAGCAGGAGGGGCTCAGAGCTGCCTGAAGTTTAGGTTTATTCTCCTCCTTCCACCACTGCATTCCCAGCTCCAGCCATCCTTCCTCCCCAACCATCACCCCACGGGCCACATCCCCACGAAAGCGAAGCAGCTTCCATTTTTGGCACCCTACAACTCAACCCCCTGCCAGGGGACACGGGTCAGGGACAGCAGCTCACCTTTCCCACATCGTCTGGTCCTGGCTGGAGGGTGACGGAGCAGGGCAGGTTGGTGGCAATCTGCGCAGAAGAGGGAAGGAGGAAAGTGAAGAGAGAGCGTGGCCAGAGATGAGCCCCAGCACGCAGTGGGGAGGTGTGTGGTCAGGGAGGGCTCAGCAGCCCCTACCTCAAAAGTGAAGGGGTAGGCGTTCTCCCCAAGCTTCTTCATCAGCTTCTCCTGCAGAGGAGTGAGGGTTTTGGGCGTTTGGTCGGGCAGGGGCGGGAAGATCTGGGTGGTGAGCACATAGAGGTCCTTGCGGAAGGTCAGGCCAATGACGTCCAGGTCATCGCGGCCGTAGCGGAAGGCACAGGTCAGCGTCACGTACACTGGTGTGGGAGGGCAGGCAGGGCAGGGCAGGTAAAGGCACGAGGGAACAGGGGTGGCATGAAGAGGAAAGAAAGAAACACAGACTACTTCAGGTACTGTCCAGCGGGAATCCTGTGTTGTCAGGACATGGACACAAACCACTAAAGTTAACAAGATCCATCACATCGCTGCTTTCGCGAGGCACAAGCAGCTTCAGAGCTGGTGCCCCAGGCAAAAGAGATGAGAAGAAAGAGGCAGCCTTCCCCTCCAGGTCAGCTGTGCTGGCCCTGGCCTGTGGCGAGCTCTGGATGCCCCAGGTTGCTGGTGAGCTTTGCACCCATTTCCATCCCCCCCGCCTTGCAACGTGCAGCTGTCTGTGTTGGTACCTTTCCTGTCCTTGAGGTACTCAGGGTCGATAAGACAGACACCATCTGCAAACAGACAGAGGAGAGGGGCCAGTGAGCTCAGCTGCTCAGGGAGGTCCCTGGGAAGACACAGCGCTGGGGTGGATTCAGATTGTCTTAGCGGTAAGGTGAGCAAGGGGAACTGCCGGTCAGGGGACAGCGGTGCCTCCTCCAGCATCTCCAGCTTGGTTTGCAAAGGCACTGTGGCCCTTTCCCCACCATTTTTCCCTGAGGGGATTTGCAGGAAAACAGGACATTTGTGTCTCTGGAGCTGCTCCTGCTCTGACAGGAAGCAGAGGCACAGGGTCCAGCCTCCCCAACCACCCGCTGCCCAACGCTCCCCCCTCCCTGGCCAGTGCAGCCTCACTTACCCACAGACTCCACCGACTCCACGTGATCCACAAAGTCCCTCTTCCCCAGGTAGATGGATAGCTGGAGGCAGCACATGGTGAGAGGAAGAAGGAAACAGCTCAGCCTTTGCCGTTGAATTGGCCCAGACTGAGTTGTGTAGTGGGGCTGGTTGACCCTGCCATTAGCACATCACATGGAAGGATTCATCCAGGGTGTATCAGTAATTTCTAGCTTGCAAAGCGAGCCCTGGGGTGGTGACACAGCAGGTGTAGCAGGGACCAGCCAGATGTGACAGGGAAGGGAAAGCCACGCTGCATCCTGTCCCACCACAGCCCAGCACCAGGCACACGGCCCTGACACTGCCTGCATGGCCTCACCTTGGTGTTGGGGCTGGTCTTCTTGAACACCCTGCAGAAGAAACACAGACAGACGTGTTGGGAAGCCCCTGGAAGAGGCTGGATGAGGCACAGCCTGCTCCCAAGGCAGGGAGGCAGGGAGAGGGCAGCCCTTTGTCTCCCAGGGGCGAGGAGGAGAGGGCTTCCCTGGCAGCACGGTGCATCTCCTGCAGCTACACCAGAGCCTGGCCTTCCTCAGGGAATTCAGTGTCCTGCAAGTTCAGTGCCAAACCCAGCCAGTCTGGCTGCCCCAGGGGATGGCACGCTCCTGAGCTCAGGAGGAGGTGCATTAGGTCACTGTGTCTTGTGTGCAAGTGAGAGAACAGCAGCACACAGAGGAAAAGGGAAGGTGTGGTGTTGGTTTCACACCAGCTCTCTCCATCGCTCTCTGGTGAGCTCATGTACTGGCCCCCGGCGTCAGAGGGTAGGGGGAGACGAGGATCTCACTTTCTCCCTCTGCTCCTGCCCCACAGTGCCCTTCCCCATCCCACTTTAAAAAAGACCAAACCCAACCAGAAACAGACACTTACTTTGCTCCGTCTGCCATTGTAAGTCAGTGGCTGCTCAAGCGAGGATCTGTGGGGAGAGATGGAGGGGAAGGGCGGGTGAGGTGGTGGGGACGGGGCTGCCACTGGTCATTGCCAGCCAAGGTACAGAGTCATTCTCCTTCCAGCAAGCAGCAGAGCCCCCAGGTCCCAGTACTGCTGGGTGTCTCCCCTGTGCAGGGCTGGGATGCTGGGGGTGCAGCTGGGGCTGCCCAGCTTTGGGCTGGCACACAGGGCAGTGCTGGACACCCAGCAGGCAGGGAGCTGAGCAACACCCCTGTCCCTGGATGGAAAGGTGGGGAAGAGGATGTGGAAGAGAAAAAGGGAGTGATGGCCCAGGCAGGCTTCAGGAAACAGGAAGCACAGCGGCTGACTCCCAAGGGAGCAAGTTCAATGATGGGAAAGGCAAGAAAATGAACAAAAGGGCTTATGGAGTTTCAATCTTATGAGTTTTTCTTGCCTGCAGGAAATTGGCTGTTGTGGCTTCATGGCAGGAACGGGCTCATTTCACCCTGTCACTCACAGGAGAGCCAGGAAACCCAAGGCACAAAGGTCGAGGGCAGCAGGGAGGGTGTTGGGGTGCACAGCCCTGACCCACAGCCTTCACACCAGCCCTGCCCTGACACCAGCATGGCCCAGCCCTGCCCTCAGCCCAGCCCTGCTCTTCACACCAGCACTGCCTTCACCCCAGCCCTGCCCACCTGCATTCTGCTTTCTTGAGCCTGGTATCTAGAATTAAACCGTAAATATTGTGCTGATCACCAGCTGATTCGCCGGGAGATTAAATGGGATGAGCTCAACTGCTTAGAGTCAGGCAGTTCTGACATCAGCTGAGCTTAAGCCCAGGCAGGATTTTAAGCCCTGTGGGCATGGGCAGAGTTGCCTCTTTATGCAACCTCAGGGAGAAGGAAGAAATGGATATGGGGAGGAGGAGATGACTCTCTTCTCCAGAGGAAAACAAGGGATTAGTCCCAAACACGGGACCTTTGATGCCCTTGGGTGCTGCAGGATGTGAAGCTGGGGCATCTTCACCTGCTGGGTTCCTCGGGCAGCAGCAAGGGGAGGTGCAGAGGGAGCAGAGGGGTGCTGCAGGCTCAGCCCTCTCCAGAGCCCAGCAACTGGAGATGAGGTGATGAAAGCTGAAGGAGAGAAGAGCTGAACTCCTTTCTCTGCATCTCCCCAGTCCTAGAGAGAGGACTCAGGTCCCTCCTGGCTTTGCTAAGCTCCCATGCTGCTCCCCAGCCCCTCTGGCCCAGCCATGCTGAAATCCCGTTGGCCACATTCTTCCCCTTTCAGCCCCAACACACCCTCCTTCCAGCCACAGCCTGGCACCAGCCCCCCAGCCCTTCAAGTGTTCCAAAGCAGCAGAAGCCCTGCCCCGAGGCCCTGGCTGGGCAGCAAAGCAGGCGGCACTCACGCGGGGATGGACAGACAGACAGATGCTCTCCTCTTCCTCTCCCAACACGTCCCACTGCCACCCAGTCACTGCGGGCTGCTCCCAGTCCTGCAGCCTCTTATAGCCCCCTGGCAGTCCCTCCCCTGGCATCTGATCTCAGCTGCTCAGCTTTGGCTGGAGGGGTGTGTGTGTGTGTGATCGTGGGAGAGGGACTTTCAGGAAGAATCCTATTAGTTTATTAATTGGGGAAGATGCTCCGTGAGTAAGAGTGGGCTATAAATACACCTGCTGCCAGAGCCTTGGGAAAGCAGCTTATGGAGATTGGCAAAGAGGGCTTAGGGGTAAGGTGATGGTAATTGAGGTGGAAGCTCTGCTCCTGGTGGGCAGTGGTGCAGGCAGGGGCACGAGCAGGGGGTGTAGATTCCCACACAAACTCTCTACAACTGTTCCCATGGCAAGTGGAGCTGGGCCAGCTCTGGGCATGAGGGTGGGTGGAGATGGTGGAGGGACCTGCCTGGTTTTATCTCTCCCTTACCTGCTTTGCTGATGGCTGACAGATGGACAAGAGGCCCAGGCAGCTTCTTGCATGGCCAACATGCCCATGTGGCTTTTGTACCTAGGGGTGACCTGCTGAGGTCCAGGACACCCTCACCCTGGGGATGCTGATGTACAAGAGAAAGAGACAAAGGACCAAGAGAGGCTGGGGAGGGACAGCCCGCTCCCATATAGCAGCAGGGGAGAGTCCAGCCACTCAGGGCTGGGACACAGAGCTGCCACCATCCCCAGCACTGCTGAGCAACCTGCACAGCCCTGCATCATTTCATAACACCACAGGCTGGCCTCACCTGACCCCACCAGCACATCCTTAATTCAAGGTTTGCTGCTGCAAATAAAACTGTTGAAAGCACAGAGTGGATTAGTCTCACAGCCAACAAAGAGCAATGCTTCCCACTACCACTCTGCTCCAGCCACTGCCACGCAGGATCCCCCTCCCACAGGGATGGCTGTGGGGTGCTCACAGGGACGCTGGCCCTGGCACAGACCCCAGGGACAGCCTACAAACCACTCCAGCAAGGCCCCACTCATCTTCCTCACCTGCAGCATCCCTCAAGCCCTTGCTCTTTCCACCAGATCCTTTACTTTGAGCGTACACTTGGTCCCGGCTCAGCCCCCAGAGCTGAGCACTGGCCTCAGGCACCTCAGCTTACTGCTGCACCTCTATCCCAAAGCTGCCAGCAACCTCCTCCTAGCACCCCGGCTCACCTCAGCAACCTTTATCACCTGGGTACCAACTCCTCCCAAACACAGCCCACCTGTGCCCCCAGCCCTGTGGGCTCCTGGGAGCCAGCCCAAGCCCCTGAGAGCCAGCAGGACACACCAGCCCTGCTGCCAAGGGCTTTAGCTGGCAGCACACGTTGCCCGGGGTCGGGACTTGTGATCTCTTTAACTGCACACAGGAGAGCTTCTTAGTTTGCAGATTAATGGGTGCTATTTCTGCCAAGGTCAGGGGGGACACGTGAACTGTGACCTTCCCACTGAAGAGTGGAAGAGGAGGAGGAGGCAGCCCCACCTGGACACTGGCTGGGCCACAGCACAGCAGAGCCACCCCGCTCCAGCACCATGGCCCGGGCACCTAATCCTGAGCTCTGTGTTTACAGCTCTTCATTAGACACTTAATAAGGCCCCTGAGAGCCGTGCCAATCACTGACTGAAGGGTCTTCAGAGAGTGGGGAGGATGGAAAGTAGGTCTCATTCTGGGTGGATTCAGCCAGGGAGACCTTGCCCAAATGGGGGGGAGCAGATATTTCCCCTCTCCAAAGCAGTGGTGAGATGGGCTGAGCACGTCCCATTCCGCACTGAGCCCAAAGCAGGCAGTGGGGATGGGAGCTGGGGGATGCAGCAGAGAAGGGAGCTGGGGGGATGCAGCGGGAATGGGGGACATCAGGGCCCAGCTTCACTCCAGCTCCTGATGGAGAGAGCCCTGCAGCATCCTGCCTGCCCCAGGAACGGCCACGGGGCTCCCCACACCCTCCCACCTCGGTGCCTGGGTGAAGCCAGAGCCACCCAGCCAGCTGGCACCAGTGAACCCACCCCCATCCCCAGGTGCTGGCAGAGCCCTCTGGTGCTGCCTGCTCAGCCCTGGCACTGCCAGGCCTGGCTCTGCCTTACGTAAATGCCCACAGCCGCTGCTGCTGATTTCCCAAAGCCCCTCAGAGCTTCAGATTCTTCCTGCCCTGATCCGGATTAGGCGGCACAGACGGCATTAGTCGAAGCCTCCGCGCCTGCGGGGAATTACTGCCCTGCGTTAAGTAACGGGGGGAGCAGGGCTGGGGGAGGGGGCTGCAGCATGATGATGAGGGTCTCCAGCTCCACTCCAGGCCCTGCACAGACTCACTGTGGCTGGTTGTCCCCGTGGTGGGTGCTGGTGAGAGGTGCAACTGCTGCCATGTGGCTTGGAGCCACCAGCCCAAGATCGAGCGGCTGCCTGAGTAACCGGTAGCCCCAGCCACAGCTTCCCCTCAGGGCCAGGAGCCCAGGAGGAAGCCTGGGCAGGGGCTTTTGGCGTGTCTGCGCTGGCAGGCTTGGGCAGACAGCAGCGGGGGACAATTCCTTTGCGTTGGGCTTTTGGCTTCAGGGGTCAGCTTGTGATGCCAAGGGCATCAGACAGCCTGGAGCATGGCTTGGCACAGCACTCCATCCTCATCCTCATCCTCATCCTCCTCTGGCAGGAGCCTGCTGCCTGTCTCCCCCTGGAGCAGCCCTGGTACTCTGGCAGCAGACGCTGGCTGCTGCTCATCTGTAATTAATTGGTGCTAATCACCCTGGTGCCATTCCAGCCAGCCGCACGTGTGGCCGCTCGCTCATTGCCATGAGGAGCAAAACCTCTGGGTCTGCACCCGGGAACTGGGGGGTGGGCTCGGTGCTATTTGTAGCCCCATCCTGCTGGGAGAAGCCTCCCTCCTTCCCAGCCCCTCCCTGGGAGCCCCTGAGCTGTGGATGGCACGGGGGTGCCTGGCTCGCCCGGCCGCCCCAGCCCCGCAGTAGCTCTGTCACTGAGCCCAGCCCCAGCATGGACAGTGAGCTCCCAGCAGCGGGCTCCTCAGTCAGTGCCCAGGGGCTGCCTGCCCACCCACCACCCCAAGCACACGCTGGGCTCTGTCTGCTGTCCCACACCACTGGCAGTCCCTTCTTCCAGCATCCTGCCCCAGGCGTGGGGCTCTGCCCCCCTGACCCCTCAGCCTTGGGGGAAGATGGGCAATGTGGAGAGAGGAAGAGGCCAAATCCCCGCTCGGGGACCGCTCCTGCCGTGCTCAGCCCCACGTTGGCCACAGGCTTCCCCTTGTAGCAGGGCCGGAGCAGGAGGAGGAGCGAGGAGGCTGCGGCGGCAGTGGGGAGAGCAGAGGAGGAGGAAGAGCTCAGCGGCCGCCGTGGTGCCGAGCAGCGGCACGGGGCACCGGGCGTGTGGGCCTTGGCTGGGGACCGGCGAGCGAGGCATCGGCCTGGGGGCTGCCTGAGCCCCGACGGGCAGCGTGTGCGGCAGGGCACAGGCAGGGCAGCCCCTGTGCCCCCCGGGAGGAAGCCCAGCGTGGCCAGTACAGCGTCACAGCTCCGCTCCTGCCTGGCTGCGCCCCGAGGGAGCCGCAGGAGCCCCGCGCCGTGGCTGCCGGGGACGGTGAGTGTGTGGGGTGAGGTTTGGGTCCTGGGTGCCACGGGGATGCCGACACAGCCTGTGCTCACTCTGCAGTGGGGCAGGATGGCAGCCCCGGGGCTGGAGCAGCACCACGAGGGCATCCCCCCGTGGGAAAGATCCGCCGGCTGATCTGCCCCTCTCTGCCCCTTCCACCCCACAGGCTGCAGCCCCCTGTGATGAGGAGCGTCTGGACACCCACCCGCCTCCAGCTGCCCCCGCAGTCCCGCTGCTGCCGTGCCGCCTGGCCACGGGTCATCCCAGCCCCGTGAACATCCCCTCGGTGGCTGTGAACCCCCAGCTGCGACCTCCAGGCGCCAGACCCCCGTAGCACCCCGTTCCCCAGCCGCCGCCACGGCCCAGCTGACAGCCAGCAGCTGCTGCTGAGCCCGGATGCGGGGCTGGGACGGGGCCACCCCACAGCCCGTGTGCCGCGCTGCCAGAGCATGGCGGCAGCCAGCTGGTACCACCGGGACATCAGCCGGGTGGTGGCCGAGGAGCTGCTGGCCAAGGCCGGGCGGGACGGCTGCTTCCTGGTGCGGGACAGCGAGTCGGTCGCGGGGGCTTATGCCCTCTGCCTGCTGTGAGTCACCCGCCTGGCTTCTGCTGGCTGCTTCGCTCTCCCTCTGCACGATGCTGGGCTGGCGTTACCAAAACCTCGTGGAAAGCCCTTCTGCTGGATGCTGGGGGGTGCACAGGGTGCCAGCTCTCTGGCACCGGGTCTTTTGGGGGATCCCTGCATCAGACTAGCGGAAAATGCCGTGTCCCTGGGAGTAGGAGAGAGCCTGGGCCAGCAGCCCCCTGCAGTTCCCAAAGGCAGAACCCAAAATGTAGGGCAGGCCAAGCCCTTGTGGGCTGCCTGCAACCCCAGCCCCGTGCGTGGGAGCATGAGAGCTAACTGTCCTCACCCTCCCTCTCTGAAAACAAACATCCCCTCTCGCTCTAACCCTCAGCATGGCCGCATCCGGACCACGGCGCTCGCTGCTAATGTCTGCGATGCCAGGACCCACAGAGCCCCCTGCCACCCCCACACCTGCAACAGGCTTCCAGCCCCCGAGCACTGCTGCTTGGGCTGCCTGCACCCTCCCTGCAGCTGCACCCTCCCTGCAGCCCAGCTACATGTCTGCAGCGGGGCACGGGGAGTGGTGCCGCAGTGGCTTTGGCAGGATGCCACCCCCTTCCTACAGCAGCCCAGGCCCTGTGCGCCTGCCAAATTGCAAACACATGGTGCTGAGGGGCACGAGGGGTTGTGGGGCACGATAGGGCAGGGGTCAGGGTGATGCCAGGGAGGATGGTGATGCAGGCAGGGATGTGCAGTGGCCTCGGAGTGAGTATGGCTGTGCCATGGCAGCCACGGGGAGCACAGCTCAGGGTCCAGCTGGCCAAAGCTCCCCATTGCCACACAGAGCCGTGAGGCAAGCCCCCGGAGAGGTGGCCAAGCCCCTAGTACTGTAACCATGGAGCCACTGTGCATCCTCCCCTGCCAGCTCATAGGGACCCAGAGCTGCAGGTGATGCTTTTATTTCCAGGAACGAGAGCTCAGCTCCTCTCTCTGCAGAGGGGACGAGCTGTTTGCATCAGGGCTGGGTGCTGGGCATCACCCCAACGCTGCCATGGGCCCACAGTGTGGGAGGGGGGCATGATGGGGGACCCTCATCTGCTCTCTCCCAGGTTCCAACGGCACGTCCACACCTACCGCATCCTCCCCGATGACGAGGGGCTGCTCTCTGTCCAGGTGGGTGCCACAGGGTGCCTTCCCTGCCCGGTGCCTGTGCCCACTGTGTTTGGACGGCACAGGCCATGAGCTGTGGCGTGGGCAGGATGCAGGTGCAAGGATCTGGGCTCCTCCTCCTTGGGGTCCCTTCACCGTGCCTCCCCGTACACGGCTCTCTGCATCTCCCCTTTCTGCACCCCTCAAAAAGAGCATCCCAAGGGTCCCTAGGGAGCAACCCTGCCTGCTGTATGGGGGCAGATGTCTCCACACTCCTCTCCTTGCTCTGCTGCCTTGTGAGGGGCTGGGGTGAGCTCCCCATGGGTCAGCACTCAGCTGACCCATGGGCACATTTTGGGAGTCACCACGGCAGGCTGGGCTGCAGCCTGGCAGGGGTCTGCCCCGGCACATGGAGTTGTCAGAGCAGGGGACATGATGGTGATTTGCCTCCCCCAGACCATCCAGGGCATCCAGGCCAAGTGCTTCCGCACCCTTCCCGACCTGATCGGTGCCTATCAGCAGCCCAACAACGGGCTGGTGACCCCTCTGCTCTACCCCGTGCTCCACGCCAGGCAGGCGGCCGACCAGGACTGGGGTGAGGAGGGGAGGGGGCAGCGGGGGCCGCATGGGGCTGTGAGCAGGGAGGGCTGAGCTGAGCTGAGCTGTTGCCTTGTGTCCGCAGAGGGTGAGGATGGCCGCGGCGCTGGGGCAGCCAGCTTGGGCTCGTGGCTCAGCGCTCCCGTCACCGGCCGCACACACATCCCGCAGCAGCTGCACCAGAGGCTGCAGGAGCAGGTCCACAGCAGGTGATGTGCCCCTGCCCACCCGGGGCTGACGGAGGAGATGGGGCAGGCACAGCCTGGGTTTGGGGTTGGGGGGAGAAGGTGACGGTGGCCTGAAGGTGGCCACCCTCCCATTTGCAGCCCAGACAGTGACTTCACGGGCTTCATGGCCGAGTACCTGAACCACCACCTGCAGCTGGACCTGGAGGCGCTGCGCCACGGGCACCCGCAGCTGCGGCACCTCAGCACCGCGCTGGTCACCGCCTGCCGCGCGCTGCACAGGCGAGTGGCCCTGGGGGCTGGGGCACTCCCTGGGGACACCCACCTCATCCCTGTCCCCTTCCCGGGGGCTGAGAAGCACCTGCCAGGCTCTGGGAGAAGCCCAGGCCAGCCCTCACCCGCTGCTCTCCTCTGCAGTGAGATTGACTCCACGCTGGTGGGTCTGGAGACGCTGGCCAGAGTGTTTGACCCCCCCACATCCCCTCGCAGCCTGGCCAGGGAGCAGGTGAGACCCCTTGGGCTACCACGGCCCCCAGCCCCTGTGCTGGGTGCAGCTGGGCTGTGGGTGAGGCGGCTGGGGAGGTTTCAGTGCCCACTGGCACACAAGGGTGCCACGTGCCCCCAGCAGCACTGTGTGTGTCAGGGTCTCAGAGGGGACCTGGTTCCCTGGGGACAAGGGAGGACTCATTCCTGCACCTAGCCCAGGACACAGCCGAGTGGCCCTGCAGACCCCAGGGATCCCCATGTCTGGTTGCAGCCTGAACCCATAGGGAAGGACCCATCCATCCAGTGCCACCACTGCTCTGCTCTAAAAGCGCCTGTGCTTCCCCTCAGGGCCTCCTGACCAGTGATCCCGACCTTGAGCTGCTCCTCAACAAGATATCTACTGTCAACCATCTCCTCTCTTCGTTGGAGAAGAAGGTCCCTGCCCCTCCAGCCGGGAAGCCCAGCTGGGTGCAGAGGGAGCCACGGCAGCCACTGCTCGGCTCTGCCAGTGGCCCCGGGCTGGGGCAGGACAGGCTAGCACAGGGTGGCCAGTGCTCCCAGTTAGCCCAGTTAGTTACCCAGTGCCCCCAGACCAATGCCCACCTCTCCGGCAGGTGCTGAAGTCACTGCAAGAGACGGTGTTGAGGCACAACCTGGCACTGCCTAGCGTGGCAGCGGCCCCCTCACCCACCACCAAGCCCCTGGCTGTGCAGAGCTTCGAGGTGAGTGTGGGAGGGGGACGTGGAGTGACATCAGTGTTGTGCTGGGGCAGGGCAGGCGTGGGGCTGACCCAGGAACCACGTCCCCACCGGCAGGTGAAGATGGGGAAGTCGCAGCGGACGACCACGCTGATGGTGGACGTGGAGTCAGGCACAGTGACCATCACCAAGAGGGGCAGCGGGTCCCCGGAGGAGACCATCCCTCAGGACAAGAGTAAGGCACCGATGACCCCTCAGCAGCTGACAACGGGGAACTGCAGGGCCGTGGGACTCCCTGGCACAGGCCTGGAGTCAGGGCGACGGGCTGCAGAGCCTGGTCACACCCCAAGCCTCCCTCTCAGCTGACCATTGCCCCCTGCCTCCCCATGTTCAGTCCTGCAGCTGATCAAGTACCAGAGCGTGCAGAGCAAGGCGAGGCTGGTGTACGACCGGGAGTCACACAGGAGCCTGAGCAGAGATTTCATCTTCCCCAGCGCGCGGGTGAGCAGCTCCGGCTGCGCTCGCCACTGCTCCCTTAGTGACGCAGCACACGAGTGGCCTCAGGGCTGAGACCACCCCCACAGCTCCTACCCCCCACCCCACCACCAGCACCCCTGCTTTGGGACCCTAAGACACTGTCCCGCAGAAGCGGGAGGCCTTCTGCCAGCTGCTGCAGCTGATGAAGATCCAGCACTCCAACCTGGACGAGCCCGACCTCATCTCGGTGTACATCGGGACGTGGAACATGGGTAAGGGGAGGGATAAGGGCTCCTCAGAGGCTGCCATGGCTGGGTGGGTTCTGGGAGGTGAGGGCTGCAGGGAGCTGCCCCAGGAAACCTGAGGTCTGAGCTGGTCCTTGGTAGGGGGAGAAGACTGGAGAAGACCCCGACCTGGGCGCTTTTGGGTTTGTCTGACTCATTGTAGTCCACTATCAGGGAAACTTAAATACAGGGAGAAAGTCCTTTGGTGCTGAGGTGAGGGAGCCCTGGCCCAGGCTGCCCAGGGAGGGTGTGGAGGCTCTTTCTCGGGAGGTTTCCAACCCCACCTGGACACGTTCCTGTGCCCCCTGAGCCAGGGGAACCTGCTTGACCAGGGGCTGGGGCTGGAGTAGCTCTGCAGGGCCCTGCGAGCCCTCACCACTCTGGGGTTCTAAGCAAGGGAGGAGCTGAGGTACAGGCAGGGGTTTGGGTTGGAGCAGGAAATCCCAGCATCACTGTGCGGTGAGCATGGGTGAACCATAGGATGGGCACCATGCTGCTCATACTCAGTGGCCCTTGGAGATGCATAGGGGCTGGAGCTCAAAGAGCCTGCTGTGCCCTCCCCTCTGTGCCACCCCCTCCGTGCCACCCCCGCAGGCAGCACGCCGCCGCCCCGCTCCATCGCCTCCTGGCTGACGTCCCGGGGCCTGGGCCGCACGCAGGATGAGACCACCGCCTGCATCCCCCACGACATCTACGTCATCGGCACCCAGGAGAACTCCCTGGGTGACCGTGAGTGGGTCGAGTTCCTCCGCGCGTCTCTCAAGACCCTGATGGCCATCGACTACCGAGTGGTAACAGCCCTGCCGGGGGGCAGCCGGTGCTAAAGACATCCCCCAGCCATCCCAGCGAGCTGCCACGGCCCCGGGATTCTCACCCCCAAGCCCAGGGCCCTCTCCCACCCCAAATGCAGCCCAGGGACCCTCCTGCACCCATGGACTCCACACAGGGGGTGCCACCCCTGAGGGATGGGTTGGCTGCCCTCGCTGCTTGGCTGTGGAGTTGAGGAGGGGGAACATACAGGCAGATTCACCCACCTCCTCGCCACAGGTCGCCCTGCAGTGCCTCTGGAGCATCAAGATGGTGGTGCTGGTGAAGCCCGAGCACGAGCGGCGCATCAGCCACGTCCATACCTCCAGCGTGAAAACCGGCATCGCCAACACACTGGGTAGGGAGGGGATGGGGTGAAGGCAATGCCTGGGGGGCCACCCCGGGGTCTCCATCCTTCCCCCTCCCTCAGAGCTCAGTGCACACCTCTGCAGGGAACAAGGGAGCCGTGGGTGTTTCCTTCCTCTTTAATGGGACCTCCTTTGGCTTCATCAACTGCCACCTGGCCTCAGGCAGCGAGAAAACCCACAGGTGATGCAAGGCAGGCCATGGAGGGCAGGCTGTGTGTCAGGGGGCTGGAAGAGCCCCGAGGGGCTGTCCCTGTCCTGCTCCTGTCCCCAGCCGGCAGGCGGAGGATGAAGCTGAGGTGGCTCACACGCTGCCACTGTCCCCGCAACCCACTCCCGCAGGCGAAACCAGAACTACAGCGACATCCTGCGCTCCCTGGTCCTGGGCGACAAGCGGCTCGGGGCCTTTGACCTCACCCTGCGCTTCACTCACCTCTTCTGGCTCGGGGACCTCAACTACCGCCTGGACATGGACGTGCAGGTGGGGTCCCGTGGCTGGGGAAGGTGGGACGGGCGCGGGCGAGGGCAGCCGGGGCTCACCATGCCGCCCTCTCTCCCCTGGCACAGGACATCCTCGCCCACCTAACCAAGAAGGAGTTTGAAGCCCTCCTGGCTGTCGACCAGCTCAACCTGGAGCGGGAGAAGAACAAGGTGTTCCTGCGCTTCAGTGAGTGCGGGGGCCACGGCACTGCTCCCCCTGCCCCCTGGGTCTGAGCCCTGGATGGGGACCCTCACACTCCATGGGGACTCTCCCTGGATGCTGCAGCCCTGGGGACGGGCAGGGACGGTGTCCCCCGTGCCACCTCCGTGTCTCGGTTGCCAGGTGAGGGTGACATCTGCTTCCCACCCACGTACCGCTACGAGCGGGGCTCCCGGGACACCTACAGCTGGCAGAAGTTCAAGCCCACGGGGGTGAGTTCCTGGAGCCTCCTGCCGAGCCGTGGGCCCTCTCCAGGGGCACGGGGCTGCCTGGTGATGCTCAGCCCCCTCACCTCTTGCCACCCTGTTCTCTCCCAAGGGGCGTTCGGGTGGGAGGGAGCTCACTTTTTGGGGTGCTGGGTTGCTTTCAGGGCTTGAGATAGGAGACAGACCCGAGGGGGCCACTGAAGCTGGCTGCTTTCCCCTTGCATAGGTGCGGATCAATGTCCCCTCGTGGTGCGATCGCATCCTGTGGAAGTCACACCCGGAGACCCACGTGGTCTGCAACTCTTACGGTGAGAGAGACCCCCGGGCTGGGGGCACCCCGGGGCTCAGGGACCATCACCCAGTGCCCATTCCCGCCGTCCAGGCTGCACCGATGACATCGTGACCAGCGACCACTCGCCCGTCTTTGCCACCTTTGAGGTGGGAGTGACGTCGCAGTTCGTACCCAAGAAGGGTAAGGGGTCGTGGTCTGGCATCCCCGTGCCCGGCCTGGGGTCAGCCCTGGCCGCGGGTGCTCGGCTGGCACGCGCCCACACGCCGGTTCCTGCCGGCAGCTCCCGGCTCTGGCACCGAGCCCCAGGCCTGCATCGAGTGGGAGAGCATCGAGGCCATTGTGAGGACCGCCAGCCGCAGCAAGTGCTACATCGAGTTCCACTCCTACTGCCTGGAGGGTGAGGTGGCACCGCCAGGCCTGGAGGAGGGGAGCAGGGGGCCACTGCAGGGGCGAGCCGGCCCTGCTGGAGCTGTGCCCCCCGCTCTGCCCCGGCAGAGGCCCAGCGGAGCAAGGACAACACCTCCCAGAGCTGCGACATCCCCGGCTTCCTCAGGCTGGGCTGGTCTGCGAAGCAGCTGCCCGTGGTACGCCCTGGGGAGGGGTCAGGGTCCCTCCAGCAGCCTCCTCCTCCCCATCCCTCCTGCTGGCTCCAGACCCTGAGCCCCAAGGGCTACTGGGGGCTGTCACTGTCCTCCCCTGGCACAGAGAATCCCCCCAGAGCCTCTCTCTTTGCGTGCAGCTGAACCCCATCCTGCCAGACCTGGAGTACTTGAGGGACCAGCACCTGCTCCTCAGTATCAAGGGGGTGGAGAGCTGCGAGTCCTACGGTGCGTGCGGGACGGTGGCACATGGAGCTTGGCAGAAGGGACTCAGGCACCCACCTCGCTCCGGGGTGCTGCTGCATACGGGGAAGGGGCTCACCCACCCCCTGAAACTGCCCAGAGGTGGTAACACAGGCGTGGGCTGTGCCCGCAGGCGAGTGCTGCATCGCCATGAGGTCGATGCTGGGCAGCATGGCCCAGCAGTTCGAGACCTTCCTCTTCCACCGCGGCGAGGAGACGGGCTCCATCCGCGGCTGGATGAGGGTGCGGGTGCCCAAGGGCAGGCGCAGCACCCGTGAGAGGCTCTACGGTAACAGCAGCCCCCTGCCTGCCCCCTGCCACGGCCCCCACGCTGCCCTCCCTGGCCCTGGCGCTGGGCAGGAGCTGTGCAGCGCCCGGCGGGGACACGCCAGCCTTTGGTGCCTTTGCAGAGTGGATCAGCTTTGAGGAAGAGGACGATGAGCCAGCACCAGACACCCCGCCATGCCCCAGGCCACCGCCGCAGCGCCTCAGGTAACCCTGCGGGGCTCAGCACCCTCCCCTCCGGAGCCCCCCAGGCACGGGGGTGCCGTGCTGAGCCTGTCTCACCATGCCCCACAGGAGCCGGCCCCGCAGCCTCCCAGAGCCCACCGCAGGCTTCACCAACCCAGCCTACTTCATCTTCGAGGGGGTGCCGCAGCCGCCAGCCCCCAGCCCTGGCCCAGCGCTGCCTGAGCGGCCCCTGAGCCCGCGGCCCCACAGCCCTCACACGGCGCGGGTCCCATCACCCTGCCTGGAGGAGCGGTGGGGCGGCCGGTCCCGCTGTGCACCAGCTCCTGGGCAACCCCTCAGCCCCCAAGGCGTGGGCCGGCAGCGGAGGCCCAAATCGGCCGTGCTGGTGAGAGCCACGGCGGAGCCGGGCGACTGCTCGTTGACAGCCCTGCACATGGCCGCCTGCCTGAGCCAGCTGGAGCGAGCAGCCATGGGGCACGGCGGGGATGGAGCGAGGCACGGCAGGGATGGAGTGAGGCCCCTCCTGTGCCACAGCCATGGAGCCCCGGAGCCGCCCCGGCCGAGGGGCACGCAAGGTGCTCGCCAGCACGGCCACCCCACAGAGGTACCGCTGTGAGGCTCTGGGGCTCAGCCAAGGGGCTTGGGGAGCTCAGGGAGGGGAGGGGATGTGCTTTCTGGCCATGGGGCCAGCAGCAGGTATGAGGTCCTGCCTCCACACAGTGCTCTGCCTGAGGGAGGCAGGGGGTGAGGTGGAGGAGCAGCGACGTGTCCCATTCATGCAGAGTGAGGGTGTGAAGGTGGGGCGGTCACAGTCCCCATGTGATGCTGCTGGCCTCTGGCCTTGCTCTTCTTTCCACAGCAGCCCTGTGACAGGAGTGAGTGGTCTCGCAGCACCGGGGAGTGCCTGAGCCAGCCTGGCTTGCAGCAGCGTGAGGAAGGGCTGCAGAAGCATGGCTGGGACAACCTGGAGATCTTCAGGTACCCTCAGGCCAGCTCCTGCGGCCCCAGAGTCCCTGGCAGAGCCCTGCACCCTGCAGGGGAGGAGAGGTGAGCCTCAGGGAGGGGATGCAGCAGGGCAGCAGCAGGAGGGCAGCGAGTGTCCCCATCTCTGTGGATGCCCTGGGGTCATGTGGGCTCCCTGTTCCCTCTCAGTGGCTCCCCCAGCTCTCAAACCCCTTCGCCCCGTATGCAGAGACATCACAGAGCAGGACCCGGAGGCTGCGATGCTCAGCCTGGGCCATCCCCAGCTCGCTCATGGCACGCTCGGTGAGGCTATGGCTGCAGGCTTGCCTTGGAAACCTGACCTCAGACCCAACACCTAGAGCAGCAGCCCTCCTGGCTCCCAGCTCTCCTCCCTGGGGGTCCCGGGGCAGGCAGAGAGCTGCCGAAGAGCACAGGGCAGGTGCCCAGGGCTGGACCTGTCAGCCACGCGCCCAGCTCCTCTGGAGTGAGTGACTCAGCTGCAGCCTCGGGAAGCTCCCAGGGCCACGGGGTTTGCTTCCTGGGACCCGTCTCCTGTCTCAGCCCCCTCTCCTCAAAGCAATGGAAGGATCACGCTGAGCCCCACCAGCCAGGATGGAGGGGACACATGTGAGAGGTGTTGGGGCCACTTGGGAAGTGCTTGTTGGACCTGGAGGCTCAGGCTCTTCAGGCAGCTGACTTGCAGCCTGCAAGAGCACAGCAGCATCCATGCCCAGCCTGGCCCCTCGTGCCTTCAGCCTCAGCAGCTGCTGCCTGTGCCCTGGGCAGAGAGCGTTCCCAGGGCACTTCTGCAGGCTGTGAGGCCGTGTCCTTTCGAGCTGCCCTTTGCTGTTCCTACCCAGAATAAAGTCTCAGGGACACTGGGCTCTGTGTGTGTGTGTGACGCCTGACTCTGTGCAGGGGTAGGGAGGGAGCCAAGCTGAGCCAAAGCAGGCAAGCCAGGGGGGCAAGGCAGAGGGTCCCAGGGCCCTGGCTGCTCCAGGAGCACCGGCACTGCTGAACCAGGGTCCCTGCAACCCCAGCCCTCGAGGCTGCCCTGGCTATTCCCTCATCTGGTGCTCGCAGTGACATGGTTCCCCTCTGAACCTGCCAGCCCTGCACCCTGCTTGCCCCCTGCTCTCCCTCCCTGGCCGAGCATCCCCAGCCCACCCCCGCACCAGCCACCCAGCCCCTCACACCTCTGCCCCCCCCAAGCTGGCCCACTCTCAGCCACAGTCCCCCACTTCTCAGGGTGCACCACTTCACCCCCTGTGCACCCTGCTCCCAGCAGCGCTGACATGTGCACACAGCTCCCAGCCCACTGAGTGAGACCCCCCCCGGAGCAGACACAGCTCTGAGGCAGCGGGGCCACACGCTCCCCCCAAAACACAAGCACGCTCCAAACCCTCCCAGCGCTGGCTCTGGGCACACTATGCCCAGGCTGGCCTCAAGGTGGCAGTGGGCACCTTTGTCCCCAGGATGGTCCAGCAGCGATGGGTGCCAGCGGGCAGCTCCCAGGGCCAGGGCACTGCCGGGCCCCGCATGGCCCCAGCAGGGCAGGGGCTACAGGCCCCATGGCCAGGGGGATGCACCCCCACGGATGAGGGTCTACGGCCCTGATGGTTGAGGGACCATGGTCCCCATGGCCAAAGCATAGGGAAAGGGCTGGGACCCCACAGATGAGGCTCCAAGGTCCCGTATGTGGGGGGCAGCTGCAGCTGGCCCAAAGCCCACAGGAGGATGTCAGTGTGCTGTGGGCAGGGAGGGGGCACAGGGCATGGCAGGCTCCTGCCCCCGCCTCTGCCCGCCTCCAGCCCTGCCTCTCCCGGGCACTTTGCTCCCAGCCCTGCCAAGCGCGAGCGGGCACCCTGGGCTCAGCGTGGGACAGGCTGACGGCGGGCACCGGCAGCCCCTGGGCATGGCCCCCAGCCCCGCGGGGCTGCCCCGCTCTTGAGAGCCCCCCAAGCAGCCGACTGCAGGTGAGCCAGGGCAGCCCACGCTCGGTGGGGAGCCGCAGCCGGGATGGGACCGTGCCATGGCCACAGCGACCCAGCCGGGCTGCCAGGAGCCCTGTGGGGAGCAGCTCAGGCTCCTCGAGGGCTGAGGGTGGGCTCCCCGGGGCTGGATGGGGGTGGGATGGGGTGGGGGTCAACCAGCTCTCCTCTTCACTCCAGCAGCCCCAAATCCCTCCATACATTTCTCTCACACGCCACTGTCTTCCTACCTCATGGAGAGCCAGCGTGGCCCCTTCTACTGCTCCTCTCCATCCCTCAGATTAGAGGGCAGAGCTGACACAGCTCAGCCCTGTGCTGTGGGCTCCTGCCTGTGCCCAGGGAGGTAACGGGACAGGGACAGCCCACCCAAGGGTGAAAGGAAAGCCTCACCTGTCCCCATGCCGAGAAAGGGGCTGAGCTGGGTGCAGGGGAGCTGGGAGGCAGCGAGGGGAGCAGCCGGCCCCTGGGCACCCCGGGGAGGAGGCAGCGGCGCCGGGGTGGATCGTGCCTTGGCAGCTCTCGCAGGCAAAGGCAAGGAGTGAAAAGAAATTGGGTCACACTCCCCTTGTGCCGGGGCTTTGGCTGCACCAACCACGCAGCGATTAGGGACAAGGGTCCTTCTGCAGGGCGCCTGGCACCATTTCTCCCTGTTTTGCAATTTTCCAGAGCTTAGGGGAGAAGAAAAGCCCCATTGGCACTGTGCTCCCATGGCAGCAGAGCCCAGGCTCACCCAGCCCCGGGGCCCTCGCTCAAGCTGCTGCCGGCTCTGCCTCAATCCCCGACGTGCCGTGCTGGGCCATGCTGCCTGCCAGCAGGACTTTGTTCCCAGGGCAGAGTCTGCCTTCCTGTCTGACTCACTCATTCATTTCATTGGTGCCTTTCCAACAGCCCAGTAAATGCCCAGGGAAGCTGCTGGGACGCTCTGGGCTGGGGGCACGCACCAGCTCCCACCGGGGCCAAAGGATGGGTGCGGGGCCAGGAGCCGGGGCCGAGCTCCTGCTCCTGCAGCACGTGGCCCCAGCTCCTTTCTGCTGCCAGAGGGGTGTTTTGCAGGAGCCCTCGCTGCTTTCCAGTGACCACCCCACAGGTACCCCCTCAGGGGGATCCCATACCCCAGCAGGACACCCCTCGTGCAGCCCTCCCTAGCTCCATGTCCATTCCATGCAGTGCCTCCTGCTCCAGCAGCGAGCTCCAGCGCTTGACTCCAATCTCACCACAGCTGCAGTCGATCCAGTCGATCTCTAGAGGTCCCTTCCAACCCCTACTCATTCTGTGCTCCCTCCTTGCAAAGTCCACCCTGGAGAGGCCATGGCCAGGAGGACGTTCCCAGAGCTGCTGGTGAGAAGCAGGCACGGGCCTGGCAGTGTCTCTTGCCTCGGGGTGGGACGGTGTAAATCAGGATTTTAAACCCTTGATTTTGATCATGACTAAAATGAGGAAGCAGGAAAGCTGCTGAGATAAAGCTTGGCACGTGTCATCATCTTTGCCTGTTGATTTTCCCGTGGCTATCCCCAGGGAAAGCTCCCTGGGCATCAGCTGGAACACAAACAGTTCCACTGGCACAGGAGGAGAAGCTCCTTTGGTGCTGAGGTGAGGGAGCCCTGGCCCAGGCTGCCCAGGGAGGGTGTGGAGGCTCCTTCTCAGGAGGTTTCCAACCCCACCTGGACACGTTCATGTGCCCCCTGAGCCAGGGGAAGCTGCTTGAGCAGGGGCTGGGGTAGCTCTGGAGGGTCCTTCCCACCATGACCATTCTGTGATTAGAAGAAGGAAACATATCTCCAGGTGCCTCCTGTCCTCGGCAGCACCATGGCTCTGGCAGATGCAGCTGCTGGGCTGGGACCAGAGTGACCAGTATGGGACCTGCTGGCCCCAGCACTCAGAGGCTCACCTTTTCCCTCCTGGGTCCAGAAAAAGACAAGAGCAAATTCTTCCCACTGTTAATATTTGATCAAGATCTGCCTGTTGCTCTCTGAACTCATCCCTGTAATAAGGCCACGCAGCTGCCCGCACTGTCAGGTGTCTGAGGTGACTCTAAAGCTGTGGCTCAGCCCACAACTCAAACAGAGAGTGTGGAGGTGTGTGTGGGCCGGGGGGGCTGTCCCGTGGGCTCTCGCCTGCCCATCTGCCTGCTGATTCATTTATGATCATCTCTGCAAACACCGAGATGTCTCTCCAGGCGAGGCTCTGGGGCAGGATGGAGCACAGCTGGGCTGACCCCACAGGACGTTCCTGCCCACAGCTCTTGCCACGAGAGGCACATCTGCGTGGGGAGGGCAAGGGGCAAACAGGAGAGGGATGATGAGGGAGCCTGAGAGGATGCCGCCTTCCACCTCGTAACATCAACACCAGCATCGTGCTAATGTGCATCATCTGTCTCGCTGAGCCCTGAGTCCTTCTCCAGCCTGGGGCCCGTCTCCTCCTGGGTGAACTCCAGCACTCTCCCATCAGACACAGCTTTGGCTGCACCCCCGTCTCTGCCAGCAGCAGGGCAGATGCTCCTGCTCCCAGGTCACACACCTGAGCACCCATCCTCAGCTGGCAGAAGTGGCCCCTCTGGAATCACTTCACCAGGGACAGCAACAGGCTCGGAGGGGACGAGGCACAGGCAGCTTTTGCCTGTCTCATGCTGGACACCACAATGGGGCCAAAAGCTCCTTCTTCTCTCTGGAGGAGGGCTCTGAACCCTGAGAGGCTACAACAACCCCTGACAGCTCACCCAGGAGCCCAGTTTGCCAGGAGGATGCAAATCCCGGCCTTTGATGCTAACAGTGTTGCGCAGGGAGACGTTCTGCCTGCTTTGTGAGCTTACACTGCCTTGAGCTGGGACTTGGCTCCAGTACAGCCCCTCTCCGCAGAGCTTAGATCATCCCTCTCCTACGGAGAATACCCAGCAGCTGGGGGCCCCTGGCTGCCCAGGGACATTCACTCCCAAAGGCTCCTCTAACAGCCCCCCGAGGATTTCTCCAGGCCACACCATCCCGCAGACAAGCCTTTCTTCTCCTCTCGCCTTTCTTCTGTCAAGGAGCCCCGTGGGACGGAGCAGCATTGTCAGGACGGTGCCAATTAGGCTGAGCTGGCTTCCAAGAGGCTGCTGTGGCAGCGGCCAGGGGGCTGCTGTGGCTCACAGATGCCTCATTGTTCGTGGCGCCATGGGGCCGGTGGGGCTCTGTGTCCCGGGCACGCTCCCCGGCCCCGAGCGCGCCCGGCTGGGCTCAGGCACGGTGTCAACGCGGGGGCTGTGGGGAGGAGGGGTTTGTCAAAGCCTCCCTCGGCTCCCTGCCAGGCCTCAGCACCAGCTGAGGAAAAACAGAGAGCCATCAAAGCGGCCCGAGCTCCCGGGGGGGTTGAATCTGGCGGCTCCCTTCCACGCCCCACGCCTGACGACGGTCGGGAGCAGCGACTAACGCGCTGTGGTTAACTGCTCCCCTAGATCTGGCTTGGAGAACATGGCCGCTTCGGGGAGGACGCTCCCAGTCGCCCTGTGGACACCGACTCCGACTCCCTGGCTGGGGGGAAACACCACGGCGGCGGTGGAAGAGGAGAAGTGCGTCTTCGATGAGGAGTTCAAGTTCATCCTGCTGCCCATCTCCTACGGCATCGTCTTCGTGCTGGGGCTGCCCCTCAACTCCTGGGCCCTGTGGATGTTCGTCTCCAGGATGAGGCCCTGGAACGCCACCACCACCTACATGTTCAACCTGGCCGTCTCCGACACGCTCTACGTCCTCTCCCTCCCCACCCTGGTCTACTATTACGCCGACCGCAACAACTGGCCCTTCGGGGAGGGGCTCTGCAAGATGGTGCGCTTCCTCTTCTACGCCAACCTCTACAGCAGCATCCTCCTGCTGACCTGCATCAGCGTCCACCGCTACGTGGGCATCTGCCACCCCATCCGCTCCCTCAAGTGGGTGAAGACCAAGCGCGCCCGCATCATCTGCGTGGGGGCCTGGCTCGTCGTCACCGTCTGCCTCATCCCCAACCTCGTCTTCGTCACCACCAGCGTCAAGGACAACACCACCCTGTGCCACGACACCACCAAGCCCGAGGAGTTCGACCACTACGTGCACTACAGCTCGTCTGTCATGGCCCTCCTCTTCGGGGTGCCCTTCTTGGTGATAGCGCTGTGCTACTGCCTGATGGCCAAGAGGCTCTGCAAGCCCGGCTTCGCCAGCGCCCGCACACCCTCCTACAGGAAGCGCTCCATCAAGATGATCGTCATCGTGCTCACCGTCTTCGCCGTCTGCTTCGTGCCCTTCCACGTCACCCGCACCCTCTACTACACCTCCCGCTACTTCCAGGCCACCTGCCATACCCTCAACATCGTCAACTTCACCTACAAGATCACTCGGCCCCTGGCCAGCATCAACAGCTGCCTCGACCCCATCTTGTACTTCATGGCCGGGGACAAATACCGAGGGCGGCCGCGCCGGGGGCCCGGCCAGCGCCTGCGGCCCGTGCCCACGTGTGAGCTGGCCCTGGTGTCCCCCTCCATGGACAACCTCACGAGCGGCAGCCACAGCACCAGTGACAGCTGAGGGACAGGGACGGCACGGAGAGGAAGCGGGTGCTGAGGGGCGCCGCAGCAGCCTTGGCCCCGGGCTCTGTGTGGGCACTTCAGCAATCCCACGTCCCCAAACCCGCTCCTGCCTCAATAGGGACAGAGATGGCAGGGCTGAGGGTCACCAGCCACAGGGCTCATCCCAGCCTTGCCCTGGCACACCGTGAGAGGAGGGTGCTGGTGCCCCTTGGGGCAGGATGGCTGCCAGGCACCCCCTGGGACGGGAAGGACGATAACTGGGCTGTTTTGGGGAGGCATCTTGTCCCAGGGCCCTGCTGGGGACACGTGAGGGCTGACAGGTCACTGAGGAGAAGCTCCTGGCCCGTCCCTGGGCACACGCAGCCCTCCCAGCAGCCGGGGGGCAACTGGGCCCATGGCCAGCCTGGCACAGGGTGCTTGCTGCCCAGCACCCACCAATAAAGCCCCTTCCCTTTTCTCTTTGCTCACACCTGGTTGTTCCCCAGGGGAAGGAGCCGGGGCCAAGGTGCCCACTCCTGTGCAGGAGGGGTTTGGGAGCAGGCAGCAGCCCCCCTGGCACCCCAGCTGGGGCAGGTTGGAGGGAGGGGCTGGAGCTGGGGCAGGACAGTCCCTGGGAATCTGCCTTTACTGCTGTTTGCTTTCCAAATGTTTACCCAGCCCTTTTGTTTGACCAAGTCTCTGCGCAGAGAGGGGCAGAGCAGAGATGGCTATCAGCACCAGCACCTTCCACGCCAGCCCGGCCGGGGGCCGCAGGGCTGTCTTCACCGGGAAGCCTCCAGAGGAACTGTTGCCCCCCCAGCAGCCCTGCCAGCACATGCCAAGGGCACCATCAGGGTATTAACCCCCCACCACGGCCACAGCATCAGCCACACACAGCCTCATCCTCCCAGCTCAGGCAGACAGAGCCCCAGGATGCCACGCACCAGACCCACAGACCCATCCCATCCCACCCCACACCGGTCCCCAGAGAACCCCTCCCTCCCTCACTCACTCACTCCTGCGCCAGGAGCAGAGGCAGGAGGAGTCCTCCCTCCTAAGCCCAGGAACACCAGTCAGAGCAGCTGCTGCTCATCACCTCCCATTATATCTGATGGGTCCAAGTGAGCCCAGGAGGTGCTCAGCTGCACCTGAGCAGTGCCAAGGTCTCCGTCAAGCACAGCCCCAAGCCCAGAGACGTTCCAGGGAGGAGGCAGGGGTGGGGGACAGGGCCATACACAGGCAGCAGTGACGGGGGTAGGGGAAGTCTTTATTGGGTACAGCAGCAGAAAAGGCTCATCAGGGGCCAGAGGGACACCCCCTCCCTTGCCCAGGGCCATGCAGTCCCGTCTGAGGCCACTTCCATGGGTCACCAGGAGCGTCCCCTCTCCAGCCCAGGGCTGGGATGTCTCCCCAGCCTGGTCCCACTTGTCAGTGGGAGGCCACCCCAAAAAGCCCATCTAGTTCCCTCTCCCATGACACCCCCTCCCTCATTTCATGGTGTCCTGGTTACGTGGCAGGGGGACTGTGCTCATCACTGGCCCTGAAGCCTGGCACCAGCTCCCCACCCCATCAGCCCCACATCCTCAGGGGACGGCCGTGTCACCCAGAGCCCCTTCAAACACCTTTCAAGGGGGACCCCTTCCCGATCTCCCCCTCCCCTCACTCCCTCCTCTCCTCCCACTTCCCACTCAGGTTTTTCAGCTGGAGGAGCAGAGGGCCAGGGTAGGGGCCATGCCCCGCGTGTTCCCCGTGCCAGGCCAGCTGAAATCCACCCCCCAAAGCACCAGGCGCCCCGGCGAGCCGGGCTCTGGCTGAAATTCCCCCTCCAAGAGCCAGGTGCCCCGGCGAGCCGAGACCTGGCCACGCTCACAGGATGTGCAGCTCGTCTGTCTCCGACAGCCCGTACTTGGTCTTGTTGTCGTGGAACAGCTTGAGCAAGGAGCGGATGTACATCTCGTGGTACATGTCCACGGTCTCGCTGCTCGGGTTCTCCATCTTGGGTACGGTCACGGGCTCCCCCACTGTGGGAGGGGACGAAGGTCGAGCTGGGACCGGAGCTGCCCACTGCCTTCCCACACCACCCATCACGGGGGCTTCTCCTCCTCCTCCGCCCCTCCACCTTCTGGGGGTCCCCTCCACTCTGGTGGGAGATGCTCACCCACGGTGGTGATGGGTCTGGGGTAGGGGAGGAAGCCTCGGGACTGGATGGAGGTGAGGCCCCGGCCATAGAAGACGCAGGGAGCAAAGCCCATCAGCTTCTGGAAGCGCCGCTGCACGCTCCTCATCCAGCTGCCTTCCTCAAACACCACCTGACGGAACAGGTCATTCTCCCCGAAGGAGAAGGAGGGGACAAGGGAGGCCCTGTGGAGGGACACGGCCAGACGGTGACACCGTGCCTGTGCTGCCGTGGTGGCGGCAATGCCGTGGCCCATCTGTGCCATGACCCACTGGTGCCGTGACCCACCCGTGCTCCAGGGCCATGCGGACGAAGCCTTTGCGCTTCTTGAGGATGAGCGTGGTGACACCGGGCCGGCAGGACAGCGACTCTGCCGCGCCGCCGATCACGATGGCCACAGCGTTGCCGGTGCCGTTGCGGGACAGCAGGTACCCGATGGCACGGCGAGTCACCGGGCACAGGCCTGCGGAGCAGCGCAACGCGACCGCTCACCCCAGCAGCCCGGCACAGCGGCACCCGGGGACGGTTCAACGGCTCCTCCTGCTGAGGAGAGCACCGGGGAGAGACCCCCGGGATGGGAGAGGGAGGGAAAGGTGCGGGAAGGGTGTGGGAAAGCTGCAGGCAGAGTGGGGAAAGGATGAGGGAAAGGTATAAGTGCGGGGAAAGGTGCAGGAAAGGTGTGGGAAAGTTATGGGAAGGGTGTGGGGAAAGGTGCAGGCAGAGTGGGGAAAGGATGGGGGAAAGGTATAAGTGCAGGAAAGGTGTGGGAAAGGTGTGAGCAGAGCACAGTCCCTGCCCTGCCTGTTCCTGGGCAGCACAGACTGTCAGTGCCAGCTTTCCCAACGGTGGGGTTGGGGAGTGGGGAACCCCCTGGAGCCCCCCATCCCGTGGGTGTTTTCCCCTCTGTGCTCCGGTGGCAGCAGAGGTGGGCAGGAGCGGGACGGGCAGGGGCTGCCCGTGCCCAAAGGCTGCCCAGGGGGGCTGGGGAGGGGGCCCAGGGACACCCACCGCCGCTCATCAGGTACTCCCTGAAGACGGGCAGGCGGAAGTTGCCGGCCAGCGTGGTGAGGAAGGGTCGGATGCCCGGGAACATGTCCCCAAAGCCCGTGGAGCCCGTGATGAAGTTGCAGAAGGCCCCGACGCAGAGGATGCCGTGGGGGTGGGAGCCGATGATGTAGTTGTGGCCGGGGGACAGGTCGTGGGTCTTCACCAGCTGCAGGGACATAAGGCTGGCACACGTCCTCCCAGATGGCACCACCACCCCCTGCCTGCTGGCACGGCCCAGCCCAGCCCCGGCGCTCCCCACGCCGTTACCTTCACCGGGAAATAGTCCCGAAAATGCCTCCAGACGGGCCAGCGCCGCAGGCACGGCAGCCTCCTGCCACCTGGCAACGGGGAACGGGCACGGGGGTCACGGCCGGCCCCGCAGGCTGCAGGACCCACTGGGAACCCCCCACGTCCCCTTTCCCACCGTGACGGTGGCGGGCACAGGAGGGATGGAGCGGGTGGGCTGTGGCGCTCCCCGTGTGCCACGGCAGGACAAGCCCAGCACCAGGGGCACCCCACAGCCCGTCCCAATGCAGAGCCCCCGTCTCCACCTCTCTCCGGTGTGTCCCAGTCAAAGATGACCCAGGCCAGGTAGAGCGCGGAGATGGGCCAGAAGCTGGTGAACACCAGGTAGATGAGGAGGAGGAGGCTGAGGGTTCCTGCGGGAGGCGGCGAGGGGGTGAGCGGGCACGTGCCCACCCCACCGAGCCCCCCTCTCCTCCCTCCCGTGGCCCCCTACTCACCCAGCAGCAGGAAGCTGAGCACCCACTGCAGGACAGCCAGCAGCTGCAGGCAGGAGCGGGCGTCTGGCTGCGAGGGCCAGGGCACGGCCAGCAGCGTGCGCAGGGCGGGCTGGAGGCTGCCACGGCTGCCTGTGGGGACCGAGGCACCCGCTGCACCGAGCTGCTGGGGGCAGAGCGAGGGGCTGGGGTGGGGGTATGGCAGGGGGATGGGGAGGATGAGGTGGCTGCGTGAGGAGGGGTGGGATGTGCATCCCCAGAGAGCTCTGCACACAGGAGCACTCTGCAGCTCCCTGACAGGAGGCTGCTGTGAGGTTTGTGGCAGCCTCTTCTCTCTGATAATGAGAGACAGGACAAGAGGAAACGGCCTCAAGTTGTGCCCCAGGGGAGGTTGAGGCTGGAGCTGAGGCAGAACTGTTTCCCTGAGAGGGGTGTCAGCCCCTGTGCCAGGCTGCCCAGGGAGCTGGGGCAGTGCCCAGCCTTGGAGGGATCCCAAAGCTGTGGGGTTGAGGTGCTGAGGGCTGTGGGTCAGTGCTGGGCTGGGCAGGGGGAGGGGAGGGCTGGGACTGCAGCAGCTTCAGAGGCTTTGCCAGTCAGAACAACTCTGTGACTCAGTGACCGTGCCAGGAGGCGTCTGGGGCTGAGGAGATGTGGGGCAGCACCAGACTCCCAGCAAGTGCCAGGGACAGCAGCCAGGAGCTGCCTCTTCCCTCACTGCCCCCTTCCCTGCAGCTGACCTTGGTGAACCATTAACAGCCCCAGGCTGGGTGCCAGGATCCAAATTCCACACACAGCCCCATCGCTCCTCCAGCACAGGGGCCTGAGGCGCCGCTGCCATCCGCACGGCTCCCGGCCAAAGGTCTGAACCAGGCCGAGACCCCCTGGCACGGAGAGCTCTCAGCTCCCCTGTCACAGGGGCCTTGTTTTCGTGGGGAAATAACTCCAAAGCAGTGTGCTGGGCAGACACAGATGCTCAGGGCGAGACAGGAGCAGCTCAGTCCCCACAGCTCCCCACAGTCCCCCCGAGCCAGGGGAGAGCCCTCTAAGAGCCCCTTTGCCTGGCTGGTGGAGGTTCATCTCATCCCAGCTCCGTGCAAACCACGAATGGGACAACTGGAATAGATGAAGATCTGGAGCCCTCAGCAGCACTGAAGGCTTGTTCTCGCTCTTCCTGAGCAGTGTGCTGTGCTGTGCTGTGCTGTGCTGTGCTGTGCTGTGCTGTGCTGTGCCGTGCCATGAGGGATCCCACCCTCAGCAGCCCGTCTGCCCACGCTGCCCGGCCCTTCCCCGCTTCCCAAAGCCCCAGCAAGATGGAGATGCAAAGCTCTGCCCTTTTTGTAGTTATTCTTTTCTAGCTGCCCCTTCAAGCACCCCAGGGATGTCTAGACTGCAGGCAGAAGTTGGCAGCCACAGGAGCCTCTGCAGAGCTTCAGGCTCGGTGAGGGAAGGCAAAAGGCAATTTGCAGCTCTCTGCAGCTTCTCACAGCAGCAACATTACCAAACACATTGTCTTTGCCTCTGGTGCTGCTCTCCCCCAACTGCTCCCACCAGCTCCCTTTCCCCTCAGCCCATCCAAGGATGGTGACAGCCACTGACAGCCCTGGCCTGAGCAGCCCAGAGCAGAGACGGTTCAGCCGCCCACGGGAGCTCTCTTACCACTGAGGTGCTGGGAGCAGGCTGCCAGGATCGTCTTCATGCTGAGCAGGTGCTCGGCAGCTTCCGCAGCTTCAAAGGTGAGTTTGGAAAGAGCAGGCAGGCAATTGATTGCTTGTGTGAGCAGCTGACCCGAGGTGAGCTGGTCTCAGCCAAGGGGACCCAGCCCCTGCGGCCCTGCACAGCCAGGACAAGCAGCTGTGGCACTTGGGAGGCTGAGGAGCTGTGCCTGGAGCTGAGGAGCTGTGCCTGGGGTTGAGGAGCTGTGCCCAGGGCTGAGGAGCTGTGCCTGGGGCTGAGGAGCTGTGCCTGGGGTTGAGGAGCTGTGCCCGGGGCTGAGGAGCAGCCACCGCTCCCCGTCCAGGCCCCGCTGCCGGCCCCGGCTCCGCTTCCCCCAGCAATGACACTGTCCTTGCCCTGGGTGTTTCACAAGCCCCTGTCCTGCTCTCCTGCTGTGCTACTCCCCTGCAGAGCTGCCCAAACACGTCACTCCGTGGCGTGGTGCCCGCAGGAGGGTTCCCGCACTCAGCCCCATCCCCTCTGCTTCCACCCCTATGAGCGGCACCCGGGGCACCTGGCCTGTCCCCACAGCTGCTCCTGAATAACAGGAGGGCAAATCTCCAGCCTCCCTCAGGCAGCTGCTGTGTACAGAGGTCAGGGAGCACCCCATGGCACCAAATCCAAAGTGGTAAAGGTCTGGGGCCTGCTCCAGGCACCACCCCACAGTAACAGGGGGGCTTTGGGTGGTTTTCAGCCCAACCTGTGTGTCGGGGTTGAACAAGGGCTGCAGCTCCACACTCCCCCCGGTGACACACTGAGCATGGCACAGCAGTCCTGCCCTCTCTCCTCGCTCTCACTCCAGGGTTAGTGCCTGCAGGTACCTCAACTGGCTCCAGAGGAGGTTTTGAGCCTCCACGGTGACTCCCTCGGTAGGTGTCAGCACACAGTGACACCCAGCGTGGTACAAATGGAGCTCATGGGGCTGTAGGAGTGCACACACCACCCTGCACCCACACCCCACAGCTCCCCTGCACCCAGCAGAAGCACAGACCTTTCCAGTCAGGCACTGGGACTCTGCTGAGCAGCAGCACATCAAGGCACTGCCTTTGAAATATCTGATCCACTTGCCACCAAGAGCCTCCAAGAAGAAGGGCATGGCAGGATGGGCCCAGGAGGCTGTGCAGGACCTCCCTGCCCAGGACAGGCCTGCACCAGCTCCTGCTGTGTCCAGCAGCCTTGGCCAGTACCACTGACCATCTGACACGGCCCCGTTTCCCACCTCCAGCTCCCTTGGTGGCTGGACACAGGCCTGACAGACTTGCTCAGCCCAGGAGGAAGAGCAAGAGCCGTTCCCAGCCAGAACCAGGGCAGCACAGGACGTTTTATTTAGAAGAAATAAAAGAAAAAAAATAAATAGATCCAGCCACAATACAAAGAGCAGTTTCCAAATGGATGTAGTTGCGTTGGCAGGACTTGCCCTGCCTGGGAGAGCAGAGGCAGCCTGATCCCTCAGGGGCAGCTCCCCGCCAGGAGCTGGCGCTGCCTCGGCCAGAGCGCCCAGGCTGCAGCTCCCTGGGACCCAAAGCAAAGGGGCACGTTGCCTGCCCCGCCTCAGGCAGCTCCTGGGCTCCACAGCCACCTCTGTGCGTGGGCAGGGCATTGCCACCCAGCTGCCTGGGACACGCCAGCGCTGGTGGCGGCTGCAGGCCCTGCTCCCGCCACAGCAGCCTCAGCCCATGTTCTGCCGGTTGCCGTAGCCTCGGGGGTGTGTGTCCTTCCACTCATCCCACTCACGAGCTTTCTCCAGAGCTTCCTCATCATCCTCTTCCTCTTTTTTCTCCTTCTGCTGCTCCTGCAGATCTTCATCGGTTCCATCTGCTGAAGGTGGGGAACGGGAGTGAGGGGCAGGGGCAGATGAGAAGCCGGTGCAGGCAGAAGGCAGCAACTGCCACGGGGCAGCCCAGCTACCTGCTTATTCTCCCAGCCTAATGGAGCCAGCTCTTCCTCTTCCTCAGTCAGTGGAACCAACACAACCTCCTCAGGGAATCCCAGCATACTGGGGGCTGGCAGGGCCCTGCAGAGCTGCTCCAGCCCCTACTGAAGAAGGCTCCCCTGGCTCAGGGGGCA
>WBNH01012179.1:1923-12396 GCA_013401255.1 Urocolius indicus | reverse complement strand
ACTTGGGAGCAGAGCCTGAGCCTCCTGGCCACAGCCTCCTGTCAGGGAGTGTCAGAGAGGGCTCCTGTCTGCCCTCAGCCTCCTCTTCTCCAGCCTCAACACCCCCATTCATTCCCTCAGCCCCTCCCCAGCACCCTTGTGCTCCATCCAGCCCCTTCCCCAGCTCTGTGCCCGGCTCTGGCCACGCTGCAGCCCTTCAGTGTCCCTGTGGCAGTGAGGAGCCTAAGAAAGCAGGGATTCAGTTTGCAGTCCTGTAGCATGTCTCAGTGAGCAGAGCTGGGTAAGAGATGTTGATCCCTCTTCACCATGCAATGAAAATGATGCTTGTGAAGCCTGGTCCCAACCTGAGGGGAAAATGCTGCAACTGGCAGCAGTTGTGGGAGCTGGGAGCAGAAAGAGCAGCTCTGGAAATCATCACTGCCCCTGAAACCACTGTCTTTGAAACCACTGGCTGCTGTGGGTGATACCTGGGGACTGCACATGTTGGTTTGAAGCTGAGGCTGTGTCCTCCCTGCTCTCCCTGCAGCCTGACCCTGCCTGACGTGCTGGGCAGAGCAGCCAGCACACACTTGGACCAGAACATGTACCGGCTCCGCAGCGCCAGCCTGGAGCAGATGGTGAAGGCAGCCTTGAAGCTGAAGCATGAAGACTCCAGCCTGGCATCAGCCCTGGAGCAGGCAGAGGATTGGCTCTGCAGGCTGAAGGCCATGGCTGAGGAGGTAAGGCTGCAGGAGCTGCTTTTCCCCTTGGAGAGGGCTCGTTGCTCACACTTTCTGTCTCAGTGAGCAACAGCCTGGCAGCACGAAGGGAAGCAGATGCTGCTCACACAGGCAGAGCCCTGGGACCTGTGTGAGAGATGCAACCCATGGGCAACAAGGGAGGGACCTGAAAGGTTTGGCACCTGGAAAACCTGCTGGTGAGGTTGGACCTTGCTCATGGCAGAGCTTTGCAGCATGGCCAGTAACCCCCCAAAACAAAGCACAGAATCCTTTGGATTGGAGAAGCCCCTGGAGCTGCTGCAGTCCCAGCCCTGGCCTCACCCTGCCACAGCCCAACACTGCCCCACAGCCCTCAGCACCTCAGCCCCACGGCTCTGGGATCCCTCCAGGGCTGGGCACTGCCCCAGCTCCCTGGGCAGCCTGGCACAGGGGCTGACACCCCTCTCAGGGAAACAGTTCTGCCTCAGCTCCAGCCTCAACCTCCCCTGGGGCAGCTCCAGCCCCTTCTCCCCTTGTCCTCTCATTCATGACCCCATAAATCCACCCAAACCCTCACTTTTCCCCTCAAAACTCCACCAACACCCCAGTTCCCTTTCAGCAGCTCATCCAAACCTCACCTTTTCCCCTTAAGATTCCCCCCAGACCCCTCTTTTCCCATCCCAGAACCACTTGGGCTGGGGAAGCCCTTTGAGCTCCTGCAGCCCAGCCCCTGCCCTCCCCACTCCCCTCAGCACAGGAGTCCTGACTCCCCCCTCCCGCTGCAACTGGCTCTTGCTTGGGTCATCCCAGTCCTCCCAGTGCTCAGTGACAGCATCCCCCATTTCCCCTTGTTACTGGGGAGCAGAGCCTGACCCCCAGCTCCCTGCAGCCTCCTGTCAGGGAGTGTCAGAGAGTGCTGCTGGCTGCCCTCAGCCTCCTCTTCTCCAGCCTCAACACCCCCATTCATTCCCTCAGCCCCTTGTGCTCCAGCCCCTTCCCCAGCCTCACCCTGCAGCCTCTGTCTCCAGGCTCTTTGCTCCTTCAGCCAACTCTTGCTCCAACTCCAGCCCCTTCCCTCTTGTTTTGGAGCTCAGGAGCAAAGACTGACCCCCCAATCTCCAACCTCAACCTCCCCTGGGGCAGCTCCAGCCCCTTTCCTCTTGACCTGGCACTTGGGAGCAGAGACTGAGCCTCCTGGCCACAGCCTCCTGTCAGGGAGTGTCAGAGAGTGCTGCTGGCTACCCTCAGCCTCCTCTTCTCCAGGCTCAACACCCCCATTCATTCCCTCAGCCCCTCCCCAGCACCCTTGTGCTCCATCCAGCCCCTTCCCCAGCTCTGTGCCCGGCTCTGGCCCTGCTGCAGCCCCTCAGTGTCCCTGTGGCAGTGAGTGAGGGGCCCAGCACTGACACAGCCCTGGAGCTGCAGCTATAGCCTCACCTCCCTGCTGTAGTGACCTGGGCTGGCTGTGCAGGGCAGAGCTCACAGAAACATGGGGCTGTTTTGTCCTGGCCATGCCTAGGTGGGATCTGGAGCTGATGAGAGGGAGTTTGGGTTGCTGGTGAGGTTTGGGACATGGCTCCAGCCTCCTACATCCCTCTGTGGCTCACGTCCTTACTCCGAACTCTCCAGCTGGACACTCAGTGTTTGTGCTTTGTGCTTTGCAGCCTCAGAACAGCCTCCCTGACATCGTGATCTGGATGCTGCAGGGGGACAAGCGTGTGGCATACGCCCGTGTGCCAGCTCACCACGTGCTGTTCTCGCCGGGTCCCGCCGGCTGCTGCGGCAGGAGCTGTGGCAAGCTGCAGACCATCTTCCTCAAGGTACCTGCCACAGCATGCACGGGCACCCTTGCTGGCTTTTAAGCACTTTCCCCTTCAATAGGGAAAGAAAAAACATAGATTCACTGAACCCCTGAGAGCTGGGGGTTGGAAGAGCCCTGTAGAGATGCTCCAGCCCCAGCCCCTGCTCCAGCAGCTGCCCCTGGCTCAGGGGGCACAGGAACGTGTCCAGAGAGGGTTGGAACCCTCCTGAGAAGGAGCCTCCACACCCTCCCTGGGCAGCCTGGCACAGAGCTCCCTCACCAATGCAGTAAAGAAGGAAGAAAACCAGGCAGGGAAACCTGAGATGCCAAGGCAACGTTAACCCACAGCTGCCCAGGGCTTCAGGAAGCCCCAGCCCCAGTTTTGTCCCTTTGGAAGGTGGTTCCTGCAGGGTAAGAGCCTGATTGTGCTTGTGGTGGAGCTCAGCTCCTCCTACAGGGAACTGCAACAGATCCCCATGAGCTGAGGGGTGAGCTTATTCATGTTATAAACCCATCAAGGGTGGGTGTGAGGAGGCTGGAGCCAGGCTGTGCTCAGGGATGGCCAATGACAGGACAAGGGGCAACGGGGACAAGCTGCAACAGAAGAGGTTCCAAAGCAACACAAGGACAAACTTGTTCCCTGTTGAGGTGAGGGAGCCCTGGCAGGGGCTGCCCAGATGGGCTGTGGAGGCTCCTTCTCTGGAGACATCCCAACCCAGCTGGATGAGTCCCTGTGTGCCCTGCTCTAGGTGCTGCTGCTCTGGCAGGGGGGTTGCACTGGATGAGCTTTCCAGGTCCCTTCCAGCCCTTGAGACTCTGTCACTCTGTGAATATCTTCCAAATTGCTGTCCCTGTGCCACCCCAGGCAATTCAATCTGCAGCCTCCTCTGCCAGGCACTCAGCGAGCTGCTCACCTCTCCAGGGCTGATTCCTTGTCCCTTGCTGTGTGCCAGCTTGGGAACAGACAATCAGCCCTGAACAAGCTCTTAAAGAAAGAAAGTGAAATGAAATGAAGTGAATGAACCCCCCAAACCCCAAACCCAGCTGGCAGGAAAAGGAGAAGTGAGATGGATTGCTGTTGTGTTCTGCATTGCAGCTCTAGAGATGGAAAACAAACGTCACTTAAAGGGGGAAAAGTGTGTTTGTGTGTGAGAGAGAGAAACAGGCAAAGGGGCATCTCTGTGTTTATTCTCTGGTTTTGCTGAAGTGTGTTGGCTGGGTTTGGTGTCCTACCCCTCAAGGGTGTCTCACCAAGACCTGACCACTGGGGATTTGAAGCTCTTCAAGGTCAGCCCCAAAGTGCTCTGCAAGCTGTTGATGTCCCAGTTCCCAGGGATGCTGTACATCTCCCCACCCCCTGCTTCCCCAGCTGGGGCTATGGGGGCTTCATGTCATAGAATCACTGAACCCTCTGGGTTGGAAAAGCTCCTGGAGCTGCTGAGTCCCAGCCCTGCCCTCACCCTGCCCGGCCCAGCACTGCCCCACAGCCCTCAGCACCTCATCCCCACGTCTTTGGGATCCCTCCAGGGCTGGGCACTGCCCCAGCTCCCTGGGCAGCCTGGCACAGGGGCTGACACCCCTCTCAGGGAAACAGTTCTGCCTCAGCTCCAACCTCAACCTCCCCTGGGGCAACTTGAGGCTGTTTTCTCTTGTCCTGTCTCTTGGTAGCTTGGGAGAAGAGATTGACCCTTCCCTGGATACAGCCCCCCGTCAGGGAGTTGCCCAGAGTGAGAAGAACCACAGAGTCACAGAATCACAGAATCATTTGGGTTGGAAAAGCCCTTTGAGCTCCTGCAAGTTCCAGCCCTGCCCTCACCCTGCCCAGCCCAGCACTGCTCCACAGCCCTCAGCACCTCAGCCCCACAGCTCTGGGATCCGTCTAGGGATGGGTATTAGGGGATACAGTTGGGGAGGGGACACAGAACCCCAGAAAGGGCTGGAAAAGCTCTTTGAGCTGCTGGAGGCCAGTCCTGACCCCTCATATTGCCATGGCCACCACTGCCCCACAGCCCTCCGCCCCTCCGCCCCACAGCTCTGGGATCCGTCTAGCGATGGGTATTAGGGGATCCACCTGGGGAGACGCCACAGCCCCCCACAACGCGCTGGCAAAGCCCTTTGAGCTCCTGCAAGTTCCAGCCCTGCCCTCCCCCTGCCCAGCCCAGCACTGCTCCACAGCCCTCAGCACCTCCGCCCCACGGCTTTGGGATCCCTCCAGGGCTGGGCACTGCCCCAGTTCTCTGGGCAGCCTGGCACAGGGGCTGCCACCCCTCTCAGGGAAACAGTTCTGCCTCAGCTCCAACCTCACCCCCCCCTGGGGGCAACTTGAGCCCATTTCTTCTTTATGCCCTTGTTCAGCCTCTTGCCATTGCCCTCAGCCCATGGCTTCATCCTGACCAGGGCCCTCTGCAGCCCTTCCTGCCCTCACACCGATATACTCACCCACCCAGCCTGGTGCCCTGTTTCCTCCCCATCCCCATTGGTACCCAGTGCCCCCAGTACTCCCAGTGCCCCCCAGCCCCTGGCTGAGCTGCCTGGGTGCTGAAGGGGCCGTGCTTTTGGCAGTACCCACAGGAGGAGGCGATGGGTGCCAGGATCCCAGCGCAGATCCGGGTGCGCCTGTGGTTTGGGCTCTCAGTGCACGAGAAGGAGTTCAACCAGTTTGCTGAGGGGAAGCTCTCTGTCTTCGCTGAAACCGTGAGCATCTCCCTGGGGACACCACAAAAGAGGGGAAGAGTTCTCTGTCTAAGTGTGGGCAGCAGCCCGTGGAGGGGATGGGGATGGGGATGGGATGGGGTACATCAGCCCCATATCATCTGTGGGAAGGAAGAGCTGTTTCCCACCAGCAGCATCCAGCCTGAAAAGCCAGGGAGAGGCTTGGTGATGAGCTCTAAAGACACATCGTGGCTTCACCTCTCCTCCTACATGCTGGTGGAGGAGCAAACCTGGGGGTGCCCATGGTGGTGGGGGCTGGTGAGGAGATGAGGCTCATCCCAGGAGGTCTGTCCCCAAGATGGGGCTCTCAGGGAAGGGACTGTTGATGGGTTTTTCATGGCATTTTGTGCCTCTAACTGACAAACCTCTCTGCTTTTGCTCCCCCAGTATGAGAACCAGACCAAGCTGGCGCTGGTGGGCAACTGGGGCACAACTGGCCTGACCTACCCCAAATACTCTGATGTCACTGGCAAGATCAAGCTGCCCAAGGACAGTTTCCGACCCTCCACGGGCTGGACCTGGGCTGGGGACTGGTTCATCTGCCCAGAAAAGACGTGAGTGATGGTTTTCTGCACAGAGAAGAGCTTGGGTGGGTTGTGCTGGGCATCCCAGACACCTGAGCAGAGGCTGAGCTGCTGCCAAGGCCACCCAGAAAGCTGGATGGAGGTCTGGGGAGCCATGAGGGCTCCTCATCTGCCTGCCCAGTCCTTTGTAGGCAACACAAGACCACTCAGAAAGCTGGATGGAGGTCTGGATGACTATGAAGGCTCCTCATCTGCCTGCCCAGTCCTTGGAAGGCAACACAAAGCCACCCAGAAAACTGGATGGAGGTCTGGGGGGACCATGAGGGCTCCTCATGTGCCTGCCCAGTCCTTGGTAGGCAACACAAGGCCACCCAGAAAGCTGGATGGAGGTCTGGGGGGGCCATGAGGGCTCCTCATGTGCCTGCCCAGTCCTTGGTAGGCAACACAAGACCACCCAGAAAGCTGGATGGAGGTCTGGATGACCATGAGGGCTCCTCATCTGCCTGCACAGTCCTTGGTAGGCAACACAAGACCACCCAGAAAGCTGGATGGAGGTCTGGATGACCATGAGGGCTCCTCATCTGCCTTCCCCATCCCTGGCAGGCAGCAATGTCGATGCAGGATGCATCATCTCTGCACGGGGTGATGTCCATGGGGTGGTGGGTGCTGCCCCAGGACCCAGCTCACTGGGATGCCTGTGTGAGCCCCACGCTGAGGAGCTTTGGAGGTAGGAGTGGAGGGGACAATGGGTGCTCAGCTGGCACTGCCCATCTCCCTGGGGTGCAGGTTGCTGCATGACGTGGATGCTGGGCACCTGAGCTTTGTGGAGGAGGTGTTTGAGAACCAGGTTCGGCTGCCTGGGGGCCAGTGGATCCACATGACTGATGCCTACAGCGACGTGGTAAGGGCCAGGGGGCAACCCCAAGCTGCAGGGCCACGAGGCTCCCAGGCTCTCAGGGCTCACTTGGATGTCTGCTGAGCATCCTTTGATTGGAAACAACCCCTTTGTCCTGCAGAATGGGGAGAAGGTCTTGCCTAAGGATGAGATTGAATGTCCTCCGGGCTGGAAATGGGAAGATGTGGAGTGGGACACGGACCTCAACAGAGCTGTGGATGAGAAAGGTACCAGAGAACAATTTGGGGGAGTCCATCCTGCTCTCATCCCCTCTGCTCTGCCCTGTGTGGTCCTTCCTTCCATTGTCCTATCCAGCACCCCCAGTGACAGCATCCCCTGTGTGTGTGTGTGAGCTGCCCTGCTCTGGCTTCAGGAGAAGGGGCTGTGGGGAGGGTGGCCAAAAAGGCAGCACTTTCCTTACTGCTGTGGATAGAACAGCTCCTGGGGAAAGAGATGTGGGAATCAGGCCAGAAAGCATCTGAGATGTGAAGGAATGAGCTCAGGGAATTCCTTGAGCTATGACTTTGAGCCAAGGGCTGGTGGGACACCTTGAATCTGTCACCTGAGCATCTCTAAAGGGCAGGGATTGTCCCCCTGTGCTGGGCCCTGGGGAGGCTGCAGCTCCAGGGCTGTGTCAGTGCTGGGCCCCTCACTCACTGCCACAGGGACACTGAGGGGCTGCAGCGTGGCCAGAGCCGGGCACAGAGCTGGGGAAGGGGCTGGATGGAGCACAAGGGTGCTGGGGAGGGGCTGAGGGAATGAATGGGGGTGTTGAGGCTGGAGAAGAGGAGGCTGAGGGCAGACAGCAGCACTCTCTGACACTCCCTGACAGGAGGCTGCAGGGAGCTGGGGGTCAGGCTCTGCTCCCCAGTAACAAGAGGAAAGGGGCTGGAGCTGCCCCAGGGCAGGTTGAGGCTGGAGCTGAGGCAGAACTGTTTCCCTGAGAGGGGTGTCAGCCCCTGTGCCAGGCTGCCCAGGGAGCTGGGGCAGTGCCCAGCCCTGGAGGGATCCCAGAGCCGTGGGGCTGAGGTGCTGAGGGCTGTGGGGCAGTGCTGGGCTGGGCAGGGTGAGGGCAGGGCTGGGACTGCAGCAGCTCCAGGGGCTTCTCCAGCCCAGAGGATTCAGTGATCCTGTGCCATATCCACTGGAGATGAGCAGCATGAGCAGCTCATTCTTTGGCTGACCCAGCAAACCAGGCAGACACGTTGTACCCACACAAACCTTCGCCCAGGGGACATGGGGTGGGGAAGCAAGGTGATGCTGGGGGAGGGATGGTTTTCCTCTGCTGCCTTCATCCAGGTATTGCCTTCCATCCCCAGGCTGGGAATACGGCCTCACCATCCCCCCTGACCGCAAGCCCAAGGCCTGGGTACCGGCGGAGAAGATGTATCACACCAACCGGCGCCGGCGCTGGGTCCGGCTGCGCCGCAGGGACCTGGCACACATGGAGGCTGCCAGGAAGGTGTGAAACCAGGGCCTTGGGGACACCCCAGGGTTGAGAGCTAGTCAGGGCCCTGGGTTTGCTCTGAGTATCAAAGGCTGAGATGCTCAGCCCTTTGCAGACACCTCAGAGCCTGGTGGTCCCAAGCTCTGTGGTCTCTGCTATGGAGGTCATTGTGTCCCAGAGGTGGGGAGCACTCCTGAGGCTGCTTGGTTGGGATGGGATTGGGACTTCCACCAAGGTCTAGGGTTGGCAGAGGTCTTCAGTCCCTTATCCCTATCCTGCTTCCCTCTAGGTGGTGCAATTGGACTGCAAAATGCTGCCCTTCCCTTTTTCCCATCCCAACCAGTTCCACAACATGCTTCTCTTCCCAGCACTTTGTGGCTGGAAGGCTTAGGGAGCTCCTGCCATCCCATTTGCTGGAGTGGGATGGGATTGGGACTTCCACCAAGGTCTAGGGTTGGCAGAGGTCTTCAGTCCCTTATCCCTATCCTGCTTCCCTCTAGGTGGTGCAATTGGACTGCAAAATGCTGCCCTTCCCTTTTTCCCATCCCAACCAGTTCCACAACATGCTTCTCTTCCCAGCACTTTGTGGCTGGAAGGCTTAGGGAGCTCCTGCCATCCCATTTGCTGGAGTCATGGCAGTGTCACAGGGAGGTGACACAGCTCTGGGCAGAAAACCCTCCATGGGCTTGTGGCTGATGCCCCAGGAGGATAGTTCTGAGTGGTGGTAGAGCCATGGTGGCCCTGGGGAGGGATCAAAGCTGATGGGACAGGCTGAGAAGATGAAGATACCAGGCCCAAGCCTGGGTACCATCACAGGTACCCTTCCCCCAGTACATCCCCCCAGCACAGGGACCCTTCTCCTAAGGGGGATTCACCCTGGGGACTGGTTGAAGGGCCGAGTGGTGGCCATGGCAGGTGCTGGGTTAACAGTGGGGCTCAGACACCTCAGGGGTCTTTTCAAGCCTCAACCATTCAAAGCTCAAAGCTTTTCCTTTTGCTGGAGCAATGGCAGTGTCACAGGGAGGTGACACAGCTCTGGGCAGAAAACCCTCCATGGGCTTGTGGCTGATACCCCAGGAGGATAGTTCTGAGTGGTGGTAGAGCCATGGTGGCCCTGGGGAGGGATCAAAGCTGATGGGACAGGCTGGGAAGATGAAGATGGTACCCAGGCTTGGGCATGATACAGCCCCCAGCACAGGGACCCTTCTGCTAAAGAGGATTCACCCCGGGGACTGAAGGGCTAAGTGGTGGCCATGGCAGGTGCTGGGTTAACAGCGGGGCTCACACACCTCAGGGGTCTTTTCCAACCTCAACCACTCTGGGATTCAAAGCTGGAGACATCCATGGAGGCCACAGGGTGGGACAGCAGTAGCAGGCAACACCTCAGAGAGGTCAGGTCCAGCTTTGGCTGGGCACAACCCTGACCTTAGAGGCTTTGCCCCTCGGCTGTGCTGGGTGCCACGGGTGGAAGGGCCATCGTGGGGTGATGGTCCCTGAGCCCTGTCACATCCCTACCCCGCAGCACAAGCAGGAGGAGCTGGATGGGGAGGGCTGGGAATATGCCTCGCTCTTCGGCTGGCGCTTCCACCTCAAGCAGCGCCGCACAGACACCTTCCGCCGGCGGCGCTGGAGGCGCAGGATGGAGCCCCTGCAGCAAACTGGAGCTGCCGCTGTCTTCGCCTTAGAGGGGGCTCTGGTATGTACCCATCCTTCTCCCCCCCAAAAAAAATCACTGCCTGGGGATGGAAGGGGAGAGGGGGGGGTTCCCACTCTCTGTGCTGTGCCTGGGAGCGGGGATTGACTGGCTGGGGTCAGCACTGGGGTGGCAGCAGCAGCTCCTGTCAGGAGAGGGAGCCTGCAGCATCCCCCAGCTCAGATTTTCCCCAAGCTTGTGGCCAGTGTTATTCCCTCCTTCCTATCTACCCATTCCTTGAGGAGAGGGGTGTTTGTGCAGTTCAGTGCTGGGGGCCTGGGTTGCTGTGAGGGGTTGCAGGGAAAGCCAAGCAGAGGGGGGATTAAAGTGCATGGTCAGACACAACCAGCCAACAGCCCAAGTGCTAATTCCCTGAGCTGTTTGAGAAGCTGCCTTCCAGTGGGGAAGGTGATGCCAAACATGACACACAGGAATGTGCCTTGGAGGCAGGAATGGGCACACAGTGCTGGGGCTTTCTGAGCTTTCCTCTGCCCAGGATCAGCACTGGGGTGGCAGCAGGAGCAGGGCAGGGATTGTCCCCTATGCTGGGCCCTGGGGAGGCTGCAGCTCCAGGGCTGTGTCAGTGCTGGGCCCCTCACTCACTGCCACAGGGACACTGAGGGGCTGCAGCGTGGCCAGAGCCGGGCACAGAGCTGGGGAAGGGGCTGGATGGAGCACAAGGGTGCTGGGGAGGGGCTGAGGG
>WBNH01012178.1:582057-807321 GCA_013401255.1 Urocolius indicus | reverse complement strand
ACTCCACTGACCACAGGCCTCCCTCTCAATTCTGTGGGTTGTGTCATTCAGACAGTTCTTGATCCACTTCACCATCCACTCATCCAAGCCACGCTGATTGAGATACAGTGTCAAAAGCCTTTTACTATTTCTTTATTTTCTTTCCTCTTTATTATCAAGCTCCTGCATCATAGGAATCTATCATGTGGTCTACCACTTGGTACAGATTTTGGCAGTTTAGAATTGAGTTGGCTTTACTTTTCTTACTTTTTCATAATTTGTTTATTATTTCATGGAACATTTGCTATTAATGTATCTTTCCACTAATTTTGACACTATGCTCAGAATCTCTTAAACTTTCTGATTTTACTCCCACTCTATATTCATGTTGAAATGGAACACTATATACTTCTTCCTTCATATTATTTGGCATTACACAGTTTATTAATATTGTTTCTATGTCTAGTACAAACTTTCCTAAATATGGTGGGTATATTTTAAGCCACCAGTATATTCCAGAACATGTGCCAATCTGTCGTCTAGAATCATATGAAAACAAATAAACACAGATAACTCTCTTTCTAGTTACTTAATTAGCAAAGATACTATGAGACCAGTTTGACATATAGTTGAGAGAGTGTATGAGGCTCAGGCACATACAGTCTACTTTCCTTGTAAATTATACTTTAGATCACCAGCATGGAAAATATCATTTCACACTTGATCTGTTACTTTGGGGAAAAGAACATTAAGATTCACATTTCCTTCCCAACCTTCATCTTCCAAGGCTCATCTGACGTTACCATAAGTCTGGTATGTATCGCATGCTGCAATATTGCTTCACAGACATGTTAAAAGGCCCGCTTCTCATCTCTCTGTCTCTCTCTCCATCTCTTTATCTCTCTGTCTCTCTCTCTCTAGCTATCTATTTTTCTATCTATGCTGTCATGTTGTCTTTTCTTTTGAGAACTAGAATGTTGAAAATATCTACTTCCATTTTCCTTAAAAGCTTTATTATTTTTTAAATCTCATTTGTTGAACTTTTGTTGTAAGATTGGTTCAGTACGAAGCAGAAATGTGGGTGGCACTCAGGGTAAGTATTACTTTCATGTGAAGAACTTCTTGTGGAGTGAAGGATTCAGAAATAATTTTATCATGAGACGAAATCTTTTAGAAAAGACAACTCTAGTGAAAGAAATTCTGATGAGAATTATTCTTTTCTCTGGGGCCTGGTATTGTCACTTCCTTGTGTAAAATGAATTAAACTGACAAGATTTCACTGTAGACCTAAAGGTTCTACAGCTGCAGAACTATGTACAGTGGATGTGAAGCACTATCATCTCTACTGGAGGAACTCTGACAGCTGTCACAAACTCTCTGCTCATTGTAAAGGGACACTGTCAATCCCGTTACTTACATCTTTGAATGCCAAGACAATGTTACCAGCTTCAAGCAAAGTAAAAGGAAAGTTTGAAGACCAATCACAGAAGGCTTGCAATGGTGGTTTTATTAAGTTTGTATCCACAGCTCATTTGTAGAAGTAAATCAAATGCTGACAAATCCAGTACATTAATCAAAGCAATCAGGATTCATCTATATAAGCTGTAAGTGCTTAAAAATCCTGGTAACCAACATGTTTGTAAAACATCAGCCATAAATTATCACAGTTTGGTAATAAAGAATCATTTAGCCTATGCTAGGATTAAGTAGTACAAATAAGTGAGAAATGTCAGATATGATGTAAATTTAACCACTATTAGAAGAACAGAGCCTTGAACTGTGTCAAAGTTAATTTAAGTTAAATGAATAGCTAATGCCCACAGTGCAGAGCTTTGATTTTAAGTACTAAGAAAGTAAAACAGGCCATTCTAGAGATCTGAATTCCATTCTATGATTCCAGAATTCTATTTAAACCAGATAATTCCTATAGGAAATTCCTCTTTTGAATTTTAATATGTCACAATGGACACAAACCAGAAAATATCCTCTTATTTTATCTGACATATCTTAACATTAGAATCAAGTGTCATGTTCTTTGTACACTGTAAAACTAACCCTAGAGGCAATGTAGGCCTACTGTTGAATGAGGCGAGTGCCCTGGTGACAGAGGATACAGAGAAGGCAGTTACTGAATATCCTCTTTGCCTCTGTCTATACTGCTGGAGACTGTCCTCAGGAGCCCCAAACTCCAGAGGAAGTCAGGTTAAAGGAGGAGTTTTATTTGGTTGATGAGGACTGGGTTAAGGATCAGTTGAACAGTCTGGATGTGCATAAATCCATGGGCCCTGGTGGGATGCACCCACAGCTGCTGAGGGAGCTGATGAAACTCATTGCTGAGCCACACTCCATCGTCATCAGTAAGTCGTGGAGAAGAGGTGCCTGAGGACTGGAGGAAAGCAAATGTGAGAAGTCCATGGGCCCCTTTAGGGGACAACTGTGGAAAATTAATTTTTATAAAATATTTTGGAGATATACACAGTTTTCTTGAGTTTGTCATGGATAATTTGAGCAAAGGTAAGATGCACTTGATCTCATGAAAAACTATTTCTGCTTCTCTAATGGTACAAATAAGAGAAGAGACCGAGGGAGTTACGATTATTTTGCCTTGAAAAAGGAAGTCTTGAAGGTGAAATAACAGCAAACTTGTAAAATTGCAGAGGAGATTACCAAGAAGATACAGTGAGGTTCTTTACTGAGACGTACAGTAAGAAAACTATAAACTGATCATAAATTGGAATGCATGAGGACTCACAATTAGAATAACCAAACATTTGAGCAAGTTGCACTTACAGATTATATAGTCTTGGTCCTTGAATGCCTTTAAATTCCAGTTGGTCAAAATCCTGAGGAAATGGTCTGAATTCAGTGCCCAGATGATTTTGAGATGGTGCCTGGATTAGAGACCACCTGAGAGACCAGAAAACAAAAACCTGGCCTTCCTAAGTTATTCAGAATTTTCTCATCAAAGTGATCAGAATTTCCTCCTTCCTCTTTTTCAAAGATTCTTAAAAATAAAATAATTCTAGTGGCCTATGGGGTAGTTTATGAGGGCCTTAATTGTATTTTTTCAGTAAATTTTATCTGAATCTTAAATTATCCCTTTTGAGATCAGAGTTTAGAAAACTGTTGATACTTCCAGCTGCAAATTATGATAGGGCAAAAGTAACATTACTGACCAATCATACAACCCATAGTTTCACAAATCCTATTGTCTGCCAACAGAACTTACCTAATAACAGTTGCTTTTGTACTCACTCTCTTTTTTACTGTTACCTTCTGAAAATGTGGTTAATGAGATTTTACATTTGTTATGTTTGGTAAGATCCTGTGCTATTTAGGTGAATAAATTCCTGAGCTGGGAAAACAAAAAATAACCACAAATGTTTGAATATATAGATTTTCTTAGTTTTGGTCTTACGTAATTAAATGTGGGGAAAAGTTATGAGATTTTACATTTTCAAGATTTTAAAAATGAAATGTAATATTGCTTAGGACATTTATTATGAAACGGGATCCGATGTAAGTTGCTTCTGGGATGCATTCTGAAGGACTCTAGAGGATAATCTTGCTGTGAGTGTTCAGTCATATTGAGGACTGAAAGAAATTCAGATGTGTTCTTGGCCCCATTTAATTTCAATGAGAGTAATCATGGAAAGCAGAGTAAATCTATGCAGATAAAGGTGTCAGTATCTCTCTCTTAAGACCATGGCAAATATTAGAAAATATTTTTGAAAGATCTGGCCCTTAGTTCTCAGCACGCTAAAACACGAAGAATCATCAATGTCTAGTATGTTTCTAATGTATCATTTTAAGAAAAAAATACATTGCATGAAGGTCACTGTCAGGATGAAGTTGAAAAAAGTTCTCAAGGGATATTTCAGTGCATAATTTAGAAAACATTTCCTTCGTTCTCTATTTGCTTACTTATTTATTTGTTTAGAGAGCAAACTCATTTATTTTCTGATGCATAGCAGGAACATTTTTTTTCCTTCTAGATACTCACAGACCCATTGATACCCAGTGGTTTATTAAATCTTTAATAAATAACATTATAGTTTATAAGCTCAAATCAATGCAATGCTGCAAAGATAACGTCATCCCCGACCTTTATGTTTCATATAATTTTTATTACACTTAGATAAGTCAGTAGCTCTTCATGCAGAGTTTGAACATCACCTTATAAAATGAGCTTTTGAAACTTTCTCTTTGAGTAAAACTTGCAGTCAATTTTGCCATAGAAAGCAACATTGTCAGCCTGTCATTAGAAGATAACCTGGGCAGATGACACTAGAAATAAAAAATATTTTACAAATTGTATGTATATGTAATAGTATTCTATATATATGACCCCTTGCCAGCATTTGTCTAACATGTATGATTTGATTTTTATGTTAATTGTATTCATAAGAATAGGCACCAAACATCCAAAGACTTTAGATTTTTAGAAAACTTTATTATGGTATATATTAAACTGAAAAGTTGAAATTAAAGATTTGACCCTTTCGCACAAGTAAGGACTTGCTGCTACAGAAATGTTGATAATTGTGTCAAGTAAAGTATTTTTAAAAGAAGATAAATATAAAAAACCACATTCTTACTAGAAAGTAAAATATATTTCTAATATTGAATTGTCTCAATTATTTTGGTAAAATTGCAATGACTTCCAGTAACTATTATGATTGTCTGACTAAGTGCATCTATTATAGAATAATAATAAGTGAAATTAATTACTGTTTAGCATTGTATGGAACGACATTACTTATAACTGATTTTACAAAATCAATGCCCACATACGCTAAGGAAGTACCATTTCTAGAGAAGAAACAGCAGCCAAAAGACTCAATTTGATTCCAAGAGAGTTCAAGTTTTCCCTGTCAAAAGAAACATGTTCTAGGCTATTTTGAATTCTTAGCATAACATTATTGAAAAGAAAAGTTCCAATATATCACAGGACAGAATTGCATTGCTGATCCATTTAAATCTCTGTATTAGGTTTGTAAGGCAAGGTTCTGGTAGCAGGGTGTGCATTTGGGGTGGCTTCTGTGAGAAGCTGCTAGAAGCTTTATCCATGTCTGACAGAGTCAATGCTGCTGATTGACCTGCTGCTGGCCAAGGCTGAGCCAATTAGAAACACTGGTAGTGCCTCTGTAATAACAGATTTGAGAATAGGAAAAAGTTTATGTGCAACAGCAACTGCAGCCAAAGAGAGAAGTGAGAGTATGTGAGAAAAATGACTGTGCAGGGAACAAGGTAAGTGAAGGAGGGAGAGAAGGTACTCCAGATACTGGAGCAGATGTTCCCTCTCAGCTCATTCTGAAGACCATTGTGAAGCAGGTCCTGCCTCTGAGGACATAGAGGTTAATGACGGAATACATATTCACCTGCAGCTTGTGGAGGACCCCACACTGGAGTGGGTAGATGTCCAAAGGACGCTGTGACCATGTTGGAAGCAAGAACTAGAACAGATATGCTGTCAGGACTTGTGAGGAGGTGTTTTCCAGGATTGGTTGTATTCAATTTCAGATTGACTTGATTGGTGATAAAATAAATCTTTCCCAAAGTTGAATCTATTTTGCCCATGACAGTAAGTGGTGAGTGATTTTTTCCTGCCCTTAACTTGACTCATGAGCTTTTCGTTGTATTTTGTGTCCCGTGTCCTGTTGGGGAATCACAGAATCATGGAACCACAGTATGTTAGGAGTCGGAAGGGACCTCTAAAGATCATCTTGCTAAAGCAGGTTCTCCTCAATCAGGTCACACAGGAACGGGTCCAGGTGAGTTTTAAAAGACTCCAGAGAAGGAGATTCCACACTCTCCCCGAGCAGTCTAAGTGCTTCCTCATCCTCATGGTAAAAAGGTTCTTCCTTGTGTCTGAGTGGAACTTTTTGTGTTCTAGGTTATGACCACTACCCCTAATCCTGTCACTGGAGATGACAGAAAAAAGTGCCTCTCCATCATCTTGACATACACCTTTAAAATATTTGTAAGTGTTAATGAGACTCCTCTTTAGTTTTACCTACACGAAACAAATCCACGTCCTGTATCCTTTCCACTTAGGAAACATGTTCCAATCCCCTTCGCGGCCCCCCACTGGACTGCCTCTGGAAGTTTCTTATCTCTGTTACAATATTAAGTTTGGACAGAAGTCCCAGAGATGTAACTGCAAAACGTGAAATCTTTGTATGACTCACTATGTGAAAGATCTCATGAAAAGATATATGTTAGTGTATCTAGTCAAAGGTAGTTCTTTACCTAAAAATTTTATAGAAATAACACATAAATGTTTTCTTCAGTTTTTTAAATGTATCTTAAGAAAATGCTCTGCAAGATATCTGCAGTATTAGGATTGCATAAATATGAAAATGAGACAGAATCACAGAATCTCAAAGACTGGAAGGGACCTTGAAAGATTGTCTAGTCCAATCCCCTTGCCAGAGCAGGTTCACCTCCACCATGCAGATGGACTGTAAAAGGCGTTAAATGTGTTTTGGTTTATCCCTTCAGAATTAGTCTACTTCCTGTATGGGTCATATACCCCATTCCCATACAAAAGTCTACTGGAACCCTGTGCTTGATAAAATGAAGAGAATAAATCCTAAGATTTTATAGAACTTTATCTTTCCACGTAAAGACAATGTGGATTGGATTCTTTTCTACCTTGTAGTTTGCTCTACCTGTGGTTTCCACATAGATCAACATTTAAAGTCCTCTTGGATTTCCAAATGACACTCTGAAAGATTTTCAATCACAATTTTATGCCACATCTGCTGAAAATATTGATAATATATATTGACTATTTCGAATCTGCCAGCCACATTTGAAATATGGAAATACTATTTTTATTTTGTTTTTCTTAAACAGAGCTATGAACACTTACTAGTAAGCATGCTTTAAGACTGATTGATTTTTTTATATACTCAACATTAGTATTTCTGCAGAGATTTAATGAATATTTCAGTCTTTACACCCTAAATCTTTATTTTACACATTTTTAGGAGCTTTAGAGTCTAGAATATTTCATTGTTTAGTAGAGGCCTGAAGGCAGTTGGAATCTTTGTAGTGTTAACTTTACTATGCCCTGGGAGATCAATATTTGTGGATGACAACACAAATTCAGATTTTAGGTGAAAGAAGACATTCAAAGAAGTTAAGACCAAAAAAGATTATAACAATAATTTCATTTTCCATCCCATATAACACAGACTATATTATCCCACGAAAAATACTAGATAAAATTATGTGGGAATTGAACTGAACTAGCGAAAAAGTTAGATTACAGAAAGGATTGTGAGTCAAATGAAGATAATGAACAGAAAGAGAAATTAAATTGTTATGAGGTGCTAGAAGTGGAACTCCTCAAGTGGTCTCCCTGAAGGGTAGACATTACAGTGCACTCCAGGTAATATTGCTGTGAGGTAGTGTGGCAGTACCTAGACTTTGCACATATACATTCTAAGTTCTACTCTCATCTACTACTCCTCAATTTGGGACTAGAAATCATCATAAACACCCAAGAAGGTACTATGACAGTAGCCCAGATATTTCTGGATGGGACAATTCTTCTTACATCTCAAATGATAACTTTTAACACAGAAGTGATGACTTGATGCTTTAGAGCACTCCTGTACCTGAATATTGGCCAGTTCTGGCCAGTTCTTGGCTAGTTCAGTATAAGGTGTGATGTTGGCTAAAAAAAAAAAAAAAAAGCAAAGATTCAAATATCAGCTTGTTCAGGCATCTATGTAGAACAGGACCATGACATAGTCCTGGAGATGATTCCAAGAGAGCTGGCTGATTTTAAAAGATCATATCCTCCAGAATCAAGAATGAGCAATTCTAAATTACAGAAAACAAATCAAAGGCATCAGGAAACCTGAACAGATGAACAAGAAGCTCCTGTCAAAACTCAGACATAAAAAAAGACATTTGGAAGAAGTGAAAGCAGGGTCTTTAGCAATAATCAAGGATGATGTGTGGTCATACAAGGATTAGGATAGGAAAGACAAAGTCCACCAGGAGATTAATGTCCTGAGGGATATTAAGAGCAACAAGAAGATCTTCCATGACAGTATCACCCACAAAAGGAATTCTAGGAAAAATCTGGACCTACTACTAAATGTGTCAGGGAATCTGGTGAAAATTATAGACACAAGACTGAGGTAGTCAATGCCTTTTTCACTTTTAGTATTAAGATTTGCCTTCCAAGTCCTTGATACAAGTGAGAAGGTGTCATGAAAGAAATACCTTCATTGGAGGGAAATGATGATAGGGAACAATTAAATAAGCTAATCATACAAAAGCCTGCAGAAAAGCATTACCAGCAAGTCGAGGAGTGAGATCCTTTCACTCTACTTACTATTACTAAGGTCACATATGGGGTGCTGGGTCAAGTTCTGGACTCCCTAGTAAAGAAGAAACATGGACATATGGGAGACAGTCTAGCCAAGGTCTGCAAAGATGATGAAAAATCTAGAATATTCAACATGTGGGAAGAGGCTGAGAGAGCTGGGACTGTTCAGGATGGAGAAGAGAAGGCTCAGGAGGATCTTAACAAAGTGTACAAAAACCTGATGTGAGAAGTAAAATGGAGTCAGACTCTATTTAGTGGTGTTGAGTGACAGGATGAAAGGCAGTGGGCCTAAATTGAAATAGTGGTAATTCCACTTAAATGTAAGAAAAATTATTTTCCCTGTGAGGGTGGTCAGCCACTGCAACAGGTTGCTCAGAGAAGCTGTGGAGTCTCCATCCTTGAATATATTCAAAACTCAACTGGTCAAGATCCTAGAGAACCTTATGTAGTTCACCTGCTTTGAATGAGGGTATCGGACTTGATGATCTCCCAAAGTATCTTAAAACCTCTGCAATTTCACAATTCTATGAAGAAAATATGACAGAGTGTCATGGTTTAGCAAGGAGTTGCTTTTGCTTGGTAACAGGGGAAGCGGGTTGCAGTGAAGACCTGGTAAAAGTTTTTAGACTCTCCCCCGACTCCTGGGTTCAGACCCACCCCCAGCCCGGCTGGGCCAATCTGGCACCTCTGCGATCACTATTTAGAGATGGAAATTTGAAGTGCTTGGCAGGAGATGAAAGGGTGGTACAAGATGAAGGCGACCATGCAGACCCCACAGTCGGAGGAGGAAGGAAGGAGCATCAGACCAAAGACCCCTCTGCAAGCCGTGGTGAGAGTGCAGGCGGTACCCCTGCAAGCTATGGATGGCNGAGGGGTGGGGAGCAGGTGGTCTTAAAGGGCTGGTCGGACTCTTCATCTCTGTACCATTCTGTGTTGTTTTTGTTTTGGTTCTGTTTTGGGGTTTTATGTTTTAGTTGGTATTATTTTCTGTTTTCTTCCCCAAGCCGAGTAGCCTGGTCTGTTTTGTCCTGCACCTTAAGCAGCAATTAAGCTCTCCCTGCCCTTTAGCAATCCTTAAGTCTTCGGTACTTGAGGCTAATCGTGGTCTTTTGTTCCCTGATGGGCCTCAACCATGACACAGAATCATTATCAATGTGCCATATAACCTCTGAGACATTGTGTGCTTTCATAAAAAATGCACAGCACCACCACACAACCATGAAACTGTATTTTTTTGGTTTTTTTTTTTTCTTGTTTACTGTGCAATGTTTTAATGCCATAATTGTTTCAAAAGCCTTGAAAAGAGTACAATCAACACCAGAGCCAGCATAGTTGCAATATTTTTGAATTGAAAGTCATTTAGGTGGACCAATGGTCCTCTCTTTCTGACATATTAGCTTTCTCCTGCATTTCTAGATCTGGTATTTCCAAGCAGTATCACAATCCTGGACTTTAGCTGGGCGATTTTGGCTTTTTCAAGCAATTGCTAGTGGACATCCCATGGGTACTAGAAGGTAAGGGGACCCAAGATAGTTATCTGTAATAAAAGGTCACTTTTTCCAAGCTCAGGATGAGAGCATTCCAGTGGGTAGGAAATCAAGAAAGGGAGCCAGGAGGCTGACATGGTTAAAAGGGAACACTTGGGCAAACTCAAGTGAAAGAAGAGAGTCTATGGATCATGGAAGGAAGGGTTGTCCACTTCAGAAGAATATAAGACTGTCGTCAGAGGATGTAATGAGACAATTAGGAAAGACAAAGTCCATTGGAGTTACACTTTGCAAGGGAGATCAAGAACAACAGGAAGGGCTTCTTCAAATAAATGCATTACAGAAAAAAACTAATGCTTGAGACAATGTAGGCTCACTGTTAAATGAGACGAGTATCCTGGTGGCAGAGGATACAGAGAAGGCAGAGTTACTGAATGCCTTCTTTGCCTCTGTCTATACTGCTGGAGACTGTTCTCAGGAGCCCCAAACTCCAGGGTAAGTCAGGTTTAGGGAGGAGTTTTGTTTCGGTGATGAGGACTGAGTTAAGGATTCTTGAGTAATTTGAATGTGCATAAATCTATGTACATCCAGTGGGATGCACTGGTGGATGCTGAGGGAGTTGGCGGAAGTCATTGCTAAACATCTCTCCATCGTCTTCTGTAAGTTGTGAAGAACAGGAGAGGTACCTGAGAACTAGAGGAGAGAAAATGTCACTCCAGACTTCAAAAAGGGCAAGAAGGAGGACCTGGGTACCTACAGACCACTCAGCCTCATCTCCATCCGTGGAAAGGTGATCCTGAGTTCTAATGTTCATTAGAACATTAGTTGTTCTAATGACAAGCGGGTCATTAGAAGCAGTCAACATGGCTTTACCAAGGGCAAGTTATATTTGAAAAATTTCGTAGCATTTTATAAAGACATAACCAGGTGGATATATTATGATAGTTCAGTGGCTATGGCTCATCTTGATTTCATTAAAGCATTTGACACTATCTCTCCCACAGCATCCTTGAAGTAAAACTGAGAAAATGTGGACTGGATGATCAGATACTGAGGTGGATTGTTAGCAGGTTGAAGAAAACAAGGCAGAGAGTTGTGATCAATGGGGCAGGGTCTGTTTGGAGGCTTGTATCTAGTGAAGCCCCTCAGGGTTCCTTGCAGGGACCAGTACTGTTAAATATATTCATTAATGATCTTGATGAGGGAACAGAGGGTACTGTCAGAAAGTTTGCTGATGCTACTAAACTGGGGCGAATGGCTGTCACACCAGAAAGCTGTGCTGGCATTCAACAAGACCTTGTCAGGCTGGAGGGTTGGGATGGAGAAATCTAATGGAATTCAACCAGGGCCAATGTAGAGTCTTGTGTCTGGGAAAGAATAACCCCATGCACCAGCACAGGCTGGGGAATGAACTGTTAGAGAGTAGTGTAGGGGAAAGGGACCTGGGGGTCTTGGTGGGCATCAGGATGAGCATGAGCCAGCAATGTGCCCTCTTGGCCGAGAAGGCCAATGGCATCCTGTGGGCTGTGGGCCATAGGTAAAGAGAAGTTCTCCTCTCGCTCTCCTCTGAAATATTGTGTCCAGTTCTGGGCCTCTCAGTTCAGGAAGGATAAGAAGCTTCTGGAGAGAGTTCATTGCAGAGCCACCAAGATGATGAAGGGAGTGGAGCATCTCCCTTATGATGAGAGGCTGAGGGAGCCGGGGCTCTTTATCTTGGAGGAGACTTAGGGATGACCTCATTAATGTTTACAAATACATAAAAGGCAGATGTTAGGAGGACGGAGCCAGGCTGTTTTCAACAATGTCCAACGATATGACAAGGGGCGATGGGTACAAGCTGGAAAATAAGAGGTTCCAAAGAAACACAGGTAAGAATTTCTTCACTGTGAGGATGAAGGAGCACTGGAACAAGCTGACCAGGTGGGTTGTGGAGTCTCCTCTGGAGACATTTGTAACTAACATAGGGTTCAGTGGGACCTATTCTAAGTGGTCCTGTTCTGCCAGGAGATTTGGACTAGATCATCTTTTGAAGTCCCTTCTAGTCCTTGAGATTCTGTGATTACTGATTATGCTTGAGGATGCTAAATGATTCAAATCTGCCTTGTAACAATTTGTATCTTAACTTTCATAACAGTTAGCAGCACTACAGCTGATTTGCTAGTATCATGCACTTCCAAGATTTTGTTTCTTCATAGTTAATGTGTAGACATTAGAGTTTGGGTCAAATAAACAGTTTGGTTGTTTTTGTTTTGTCAATCATCAGAGAAATGGTAAAAGGATAAATGCAGTCACACAAGGTTATGAAAAATTTTTTTCCATGTACAGCTTGGTCCCTTCCACATCCTCCTTTCCTCAGTGGCCTTTCCATTTGTTGTGTCTTCCCTCTCTTAGGCACAAGCTATGGTACTTTTTGGAACTTGTGAGATGTCAGCTTCAGGAAAGCATTTGTGATCAGCAGTGACACTGATGGGAAAAAACGGTCATACTACTATTTGTCCTGGAAATCTTTCCTGTCACTGTTTGTGAGGTGGGGAAAATGAAGTTTCATTTATCTTCTAGTTTGTCCTTGTCATGAAGCAAATTGCTGAAACTCAAGTGGCTTTTTAAATATCCAAGAACATTCTGATTTTCAGATTAATTATCTCATTATAACTCAGTTAGATTTTATGAAATTTTTATATAGCTTTCTAAACATGAGGGACTTTACTTAGCCTAGGATGTATTGAAGAGAACAGAGCATTTCTTTTGCGTCTATCTAGACACCTAAGCTGCAGCTGTCAGCTAGGATATGTGAAGGTATTACCAGGAGGTGACATGGCACCATCTATTAGTTGAGCTTTGAGAACTGGCCGTGTGCACATTTTCAATGTGTAAATGAAATTAGGTACTGTGACTTTGCCTAGACACTAAGACAAGACAAGCTAACTGAACTTACCCAATAATTCCTGTAATTTAAGAGCGTGCATTCAGCTGCAGTGGGTCATCTGGCATCCATTACAGATTTTACTTTCGTGGTTAGTTACTGAACGTCAGGCTGGAGTTAAAGAAAGGTTGGAATTTTTTGCAAGATAAGTTGCCTTTTTGCTGTGATGTGCAAAAAAATAGTTGGTCCATGCTATGGAGGTAATGGTTCAGGACTGTATGATATTATTTTAATATGTTGGAACAGAAGTAGTAAATAATAATTACAGCAAAAGCTTACCTTCTGGTGTTGGTGAGATAGCAGACTATAAAGCTGTATTCAGTGTTACAATACTATTGCATACACTAACACAAATTAATTATATTGCTATTTAACTCTGTTTGACCTTTTTAGATGTGGTTTGATATTACAGAATAAAATGAAAGGACATCAAGTTTTTCAGAGAATCTACCTAAAGGGCAACTCCATGACAGATGGTATGGAAAAAAAAAAAAAAAAAAAAAAGAAAAACAAGATTTTCAAAAAACCAACCAAAAGAACAACCCCAAAACCGATGGAAAAAAAAAAAAAAAAAAGAAGAAAAGAAAATGGCAGGATGATAAAGTTTATCAAAAAAAGAGTGTAATTAATCTGCTATGGTACAGATTCTAACAAGAGACATGAGAAAAAGCTGAACATATGCATGAAATAAATTTACTTGCCATCAGTTCTCCCTATCTCTGAGTCAATCTGGGTGCTGGTATCTGTTAGGGGGGCTGAATCAAACCACCTGAGAAAGGTGAAAATGCTGCAGCCCTGTGCACCCAGGTTCAACCTCCAGAAAGGCTGAACACATAATGCCAGTAGCTGTATATGCAAAGCACACATATACAACATGTATATACGTATATACATATCTGCATAGAAAAACATAGGCAGATGAACAGAGCACTGACCAAAGTTAGAGCACTGAAACAAAGAGTATTGGGCACTCTGGTTCTAGAGTGATAGAGAACTTCTGGAGACAGTCCAATGGAGGGTTACAAGGATGATTATGGGACTGGAACGCCTCTCTTATGAGGAAAGGTTGTGAGACTTGGGTCTGTTTAGTCTGCAGAAGACCGAGGGAGGACCTTATCAACACTTGCAAATACCTAAAGGGTGGATGTCAAGAGGATGTCAAGGGAGGGTGTGGTTTTCAAAAGCCTCCTGAATGTGTTCCTGTGTAACCTGATCAAGATTAACCTTCTTTAACAGGAGGTTGGACTAGATGGTCTCTATAGGTCCCTTAGAAACACTAAAATTACAAATATATAAATGGATTTGGAGATGTTAAAGAAGGTCCTTGGACCTTAACTATTGGACTATAAATTTCCCTTGAAAAAACACAGTTGGGTAAGTTTTTTTTTTTCTAAGTCCAAAATGTTATTTATCTTAATTTAACATATGTAAGTTTAATTTGCCTTTGTCCTAGAAAAAATTCTGGTTTTTGTAGAAGAAAACATCTTGTCATGTATTTATTTATTTTACTTTGGAATCTGTTAGGTAACTTATTGGAAAATGTAAAAACTTACAAGACAAGAAGTGTTTTAAAAGAAGGAATATGAATTCTGTAACTGATTCGTGGTTTCTGCTTAAGTCAAACTGTGACTTCCTAGTGACTTCATATTTCTAGTGAAAACTGCATCTAGTAAAACCAATAAGAAATTATAAACTAAGCTCTGCATAATCTAACCATAATTTGAAGGTCGATGTCTTTAAGATGTAGGTGTCAACTGAAAGTTAAGATTAGTGAGAAGCTAAAGGGACAGAATTACCACTTAGAAAAAGAGTGTCTACAAAGGTCCATTGACAATTCTTTTGTTTTGCATGTGGATGCTGATGAAGACTGATCATATAAAATAGATCAAAGTAACAATTCACTTCATACAAACATACATTTGTCTACTTCAGAAAAGTGCATTTTTATCTCTTTTTGTTTACAACTACTACTTTAGCCATATTTACAGAAAATTGTTTTCTGTTGGATTTAGAACAAATGTTTAAATTATTTTTAAAAATAATTTTAAAAAATCTGCTGTGATTGAGTTTAAACATGGATTCAGTGTCAGGGAACTCACAGTCAAGGCAGAGAAGAATAATCACAAATAACAGAAAAAAGAAAAATATTCCAAACATTCTTGTAATTTCTTCCAGAGCAACCTGGAAGTTACTTTGCATCTTTGCTAAAATCTGTTTAGAAGTTGCATATTAATCTGTTCCTGAGAGAGAGGAGAGGAGAGGAGAAGAGAGGAAGAAAAAGGAAAGAAGAGGGGAGAAGAGAGGAGAAGAAAGGAAAGGAAAGGAAAAATATCAATACATATTTTTTATAGATTCTTGCTATACAATAATTGGATTTGAAAAAATATATTTCGTGAACTGAAATTACAAATTTCCTGAGTTGTACACAAAAATAAAAGATAGTAAACAATTTCTTCAGTTATATCTCCATAGTATATACACTTTAGATTTAAAATTATTCCTGTAATTGCTGTTACAAAACCAGCAGTTTCTACAATGAATTGAAATATTTTTCATTAAAGAAAGTTCTTAGTGTATTTATTTTTTTTTTAAATTATGTACAGTATTTATTGGTTAACATTAAGAAAACCATCCTGGAAATGCATAAAATTAATGTTTTCTTCAAGGTATCCTAAGTTTTCATTAATCATTGACATTCTTCCTGCTGGTTAAAATAGTCTTTTATCTTGTATCTTCTCTGTGCTAGATCACTTTATATAGACACATAGATTCAGCAAGGAAATATGATTATGAGATATTTCAGTTTGTACTGCTTTATATCCAACAACATTTGACCCTAACTTTTCTCTAAGAAACTGTATCTTGAGCAACATAGCTGATTCAATATGTTCCAGGTCAGAGTTTTTATTACACTCTGAGGCAGCAGTGTCACCTACTAAATGAGTAACACATCCTCCTGCAATATTTAAATTTTTGCTGCCATCAGAACTCTGACCTGATGGCCTTCTGCAGCACAGTCTCTTCAACGGCTGTTTGCAAGAGTCAGCTGATTCGCATGGACTTGCGACATAAACTAACCAGATACACTTGATAAGAAATCCTTGAATTTGTTTCTTATAGCACAGGCTCACACTCCGACATTCAAAAAAGTTTTTTCGTTTGTTTGTTTATACAAAGGCTATTTAGTTATTGGTAATGTTTCTAGTCTTTCATATACAGGTAATTAAAAACATGTTTGCAAATGCTGATCTGGTGATCTTGGTGATTGACTAAATAGCATGTCAGCACACATGCTGTGTTTATCTCATAATATCAACATGCTGAGGCAGTTCTATATCTGGACATGCCCCACTCCTCCTTGTCTGATTCCTCCATGCAACCAGATCGGTTAGTATTCTTTTATCTATAAAACTGCCTGTCCAGTCTTACATGTTGAATGATTAGTTTGGATATGAAAAGTGTCTCAACAGTTCTCTTTAATTTGTTATATGAACATTTTTAAGTCTCTCTTGAAGGGGAGAGTTTCAGAGTTTTTCACAGTAAAACTTCACAGTTATTCAACAGTTCCAAATGGACACTTCTGGAACCTGATATCATCAGTTCCATTAAATAACACACAGAATACATTGATTTGTATTCTCTCTGTCAGCATGAAAAAGCCTTGTCTAGATGAGAATCCCTTTATTTGGCAGTTCAGGTGAGAAGGCATAGAAATGTTAGGCAGAACAGAGTCATGGAGGTGTTTCAGACCAGTCTCTCACTTGAAATTATTGTGAGCACTAGGTAGAGTCATTCTGGATTTTCTCTAATCAAGGTTCAAAAAGTTCCAAGGATGGAGATAATCTGTTACAAGAAGGCACTATCCTAGTGATTTCTATTTAATTAATAAGTATTTCCTGAAACGGAAAGAATCTTTATAGAAAAGACAGCAGGACCAAAGCTTCTTTGTGATGAGGGTTTTGTAATATCACTGTGTGTCAAATTGTTTCACATAAACTATATGTCTCCGACATAGTCAGTGTATTTTGCATTTAAAGCTAATAACAGGTGAAGAGATCTTTATATATTGCTTTATCAAATCTCGATGGCTGACACAATTCTATTTACCCCCTACAGAAAAATTTATGAACTTAGACAGACTGAATACTTTACCAAGTTTATAATAATGGTTATTCAAGTTATTACAAATATCTCACACTGATGGCTATGTTTTATGACTTAGCTGGTATCTATAACATTCCACCTAACTGGCACTCTGTTGAATTATATTTCTTTTTCATGAAATATATTGGATGCCAGTAGAAGTTAGGGGTCAAAAATCTATCTTTAACACTTTCATTTTTTTTTAATGTATTGAACTCTGATGTAGTGTTAGAGATACTGAATGATTCAGTTTCAGCCTCTGAAAAAAAAATAGTCCTCTACTGCTGATACAGATTTCCAGATTATTTAACTCACAATTTTTCAGAGGAAAGAACTTACGTGATGAAATACATTGACTTTATCACTGAATTCTGTTCATTAGTGTTTACAAACATGATATTTATTGATTTTATGAAACTTTAAAGGTAATTAATATTCAATATGCAAGAAGAAAATACTTAAAAAAAAAGAAAAAAATTGGGAATCTTTCTTCATGTCTTTTGCTCCCATGTTAAGGAAACCACTAACATAGGCACAATAGGTTGCTTTGACTGCTTTTGACTGCTTTATGGAAAGGCCTAGATTACGCAGTAATGGATAAAAAGCTGACATGAGAAAAAGACACAGACAAAAGAAACATAAGGAATCTGTAACACCAAATTCTAATAAGATTTTAAAAAGAGAAGCTATATGAATATATGGCATTCTTTTGACATTTACAGAGAGAAAACTGGTATATAGTTATAGTTGTAGAGACATCAGAAATATTCTGAATGGAAAAGAAGGCTCACAATAAACTTACTAGAATAACATATTTTTCTGCAAAAGAGATTACTACAAGAAAATCACGGTATGAGTAATTTTCAGTTCTATTCTGTTAGGTAAACTAACCAAACACTTTTTTGTTTTGGGTTAGTTCTCTTCCTACTTAGTCTCAGTCCAGTTGAGGTGCTAGCAAAAGGGACTGGAGGCTGAGCATGTAGCCAAGGAAAAGGCAAAAGAAGAGGTACACATTTAGAATGGCAATGCTATTGGTTGTAATTCTGTTCTGAAATTCACTGGCTATCTTATTGTTCAATTTGAAATAACCTTTAGTAACTGAATGTCATCTCCTAAAGATACACCAATGCTGTTCCCTAGTTTAACAGGAAGAAGCAAAAGCAGAAAGGAGCAAGCTATCTGTCATGTTTAAATTAAAAGGAAAAAAAGAAAAGCTTTTGCAGTACCTGAAGTAATTACTGTAGAGTCAGTTGAAGTGTCTACTTACAGAAGTCCCATTCAAAGACACTTAAAAGCAACTTTTGGAAATTAAAAAATAAATAAAACCCAATATTTTGACAGGGCAGACTTCTCACAGTCTGGTTACCTACAGATTTGTTATGTTATGCTATGTTTATTTTTTTGAGGCAAACAAATATGTTTTTTAGTACAGGTGCCCAGTGAAAAAAACTAGGATGTGTTTATACAGCAGTTACGGTGGTGAGAATACTCTTGGTGTTTTTAGAAGGCTTTTCATCAGAGATGACATTTTTATATTAAAGACAGAATCCACAAATAAAAAATCTACAATAAAGAATAGTCTGGGATAGTAGCAGGGAAGAGTCAGACTGATGAGGGGAGGAGAGGAGAGGAGAGGAGAGGAGAGGAGAGGAGAGGAGAGGAGAGGAGAGGAGAGGAGAGGAGAGGAGAGGAGAGGAGAGGATAAACAACATCACAGAGAATACATAGTTTATATGAGAAATTACATAATACCACCATGTGAGCATATAAACTAACAATGTGATCAGGAACTAATATCATAAATGTACACTACAAGCTTGTTTTAGCCCACTCTGTTCTATTTCAATCCTGTGGGCCTCATGTTAAATGCCAATTAATGTAGTGGTTTTGCCCAGTTAGGAAAAGGGGAAAAAAAACCCCATGAGAGTGCTCACTGACTCCTTCCCCTCCCAGCAGAATTGGTGTGGGAGGGGATCAGAGAAAAGGAGAAAAAAAAAAAAACATAGGTTGAGGTAAGAACAGTTTAATAGAAAAAAACAAGGAGGTACAGTTATAACAATAAATGAGGGACTATACAAAAGGAATTATGCATGATGTAGTTGCTCACCACCTGGGACCCGACCCACCAACCGCTCCAGACTGGTAGCCAAAAACTGCAACTCTGGAAGAGGCATAACATCAGTATGGTATTGAATTTCTGTTGGATAACCTGTGTCAGCTGCCCAGGCTGTACCCCATCTTAGTTTCTCATAGGAGTTAACCCTATCCTAGCCCAAATCCGGACACCCTCCTAGGCTGGACAGGGGACAGAAATGTACAACAGAAGGCTCATGGGTCGAGTTAAGGACAGATCATCCACCAGTTACTTTCACTAGTAAAGTTGACTTCATGTGGGGAAAATTAATTTATTACCAAACATGTCAGAGTAAGATAATGAATAATAAAACCAAATCTGACAAACATCTTGCCCCTACCCCTCCCTTCTTCCCAGGCTTAATTTAATTCCTGAATTCTCTACCTCCTCCTCTGCAGCAGTGCAGATGGACAGGGAATGCAAGTTATGGTCAGCTCACCACATGTTGTCTTTGCTGCTCCATCCTCTTAGCAGGAGGACTCCTCACAGTTTTCCTTGGTCCAGTGTAGGGTCTCTCACAAGGGGACAATCCTCCAATGTGAATTGTTCCTGTGGACTAATATTCTTCGATGAATTGGTACAGTGGGGATCCCTTTCATGGGATGCAGTCTGTCAGGAATTGACTGCTCCTGTGTGAGACTCCCATGGGATCACAAGTCCTGCCAGAAAACCAGCATGGTCTCCTCTTTTTACGGTTACATAGATCCTGCCAACTGTCTCCTCCAGCATGACAAGTGTGAGAAACTGAGAAGGCTTTGACACTGTGTAAGCACTGTTCATATATATCTAAAACATCAGTGTTATCAACTCTTCTGCTTACAAATCCAAAACAGCACCATACAAGCTAATACAAAGAAAACGAAATCTATCCCAGCCAAAATCAGTGCAGATTTGCAGGAAATAATTGAGTCTAGCAGGTATGGCAGAAGTTCAGGGAACATTAAATCCATTCATTCTCTGGCAAGAACTACAATTTGTTACCTCCAAACGGCCTTAAGTAAAGTAGCTTGTCTATTGCACCTAGCTGAGGCTCATAGGCTGATCCATAGACCCAACAAAGATAGCACTGTGGTTTTCTGGAACACTAAAATCCAATCTGAATTGGTATTTGAAATGTATTTAACTGCTGAAATTTACTGTTTTGCAAGAGAAGCCATCTCAGTAACCCACAGGAATGTTTCCTAATATGCTTCAGACAGGATGTAGTGATTTAAAAAAACAGATTATCACTAAAGTGTTTAGGGAGCCATTGTATGAAGAAGTCATAGGGAAGATTTTAGAGGCTGGTGTATTTCTGGCACATGAAAAGCAATAGAACATAGAAATAACTTTTACAGTCACTTAAAGGATGCAGAAGAAGACCCTACTGATTGTCTATAAGAGAATGGGGTGAGAAAGTTCTGGGGTCTGTTCCGTCACTGTTTCTTTCAAGTGAGTGTCTTCACTCTCTGGCTTAGTCATGTTGGTAAGATCAGTCATGGCAGTTTTTCCACTATTGGACATATTCTGCTTTACAGACATTAAAGAGCAAAGACAAATAAACAAAAAAAGAGTCTGATTCTTAAAGTATTTACTCTTATGACATACTGAGGAATTTTGATCCATTTGGGGAAATAAAATGTGAAAATATGAGTTTTCCATTCTGGAAATAAGGATTCACATTCACATAGATGGAAAGAAAGGGAAATTACAGACTGTAATTTTTATTACAATCACACCATGTCCTTAAAAGAATAATAAAATCATCCTTTTCTTTTTAGATTATCATATTTGTCATTTAGGGTGACTGCTTCTGAAAAATATTTTTCTTTTCACATCAAAATTAGCAAGAGAATTTCTTCTTTCTAAATTTTAACAGACTAAGAAAAATTGGAAAACCAAATTTCAGAGACTCAATAGTGTTCTCTCTATTTTGTGAAATGTATGGTTGCTAATGGTATGTTAACATGCAGTTAAATACAAAGAATTACAAAATTACATTAAGAATACACTTATGTTATTAACATATTTTTAAAATATCCATAATTAAAATGAGAAAAATCTCTGAAAAATATTTTTTCTCTTGAAAACTGTTTTATTTTTATTCTTTTGGCAGAAAAAATACTTTTAAGAGTAATAATAGTAATCATTTACTATAGTTGCAATCTTAAGAGAGATCGAAGATAATGAGAAAATGAAGGTCTTTATTCTAGATATGAATGATAATTCTTTATGCTGTTACTTTAAAGAGTAAAAGAATGGACTGAAAAACTATTTCAGAATTTGCAAAGCAATTAAGACTGCAAGGGAATTTTGTTAGAGATGTAATATTGCAGTGACCATTTTCCTTCTAACCTAGTGATACAGTCAAATACATGCATAAACAAATATAGTTAATTTGCAATAAAGTTTATTTCTAAATTGATTCTATTTCCCCCTACATTTTTTCCCAGCATACATAAGTATACTTCTCGATTTAATCACACATTCCAAATGTTCACTAATGTCGTGAATAAATTGGGACCTCACTGACGACAGCCATAGTGAATATGTTTAGAGGAGAAACTGAGTTAAATTTACCTTCAGAAAAATGTAGTCAATATTTCAAGATTTTTTTATTTAATTATGATATTGCAGTATGATCACAGACAGTCTGGGGAACACAGATACTACTTTCCTTTGATAAATGTCTTTGAAAATTTCTCATTCATTCATATGTAAGCCTATCCTTACTTGTCTTCAAAACTGTGGATGGTATTTTTCTTAATGTCAGGATTACACATTTCAATTACACATTATAAAGTATTGCAAAGAAAACTAGTGACATATAATTGGCAAATAAGAGCATAAACTGAAGAATCATAGATATTCAGTCATAAGAACATACCGACTGCACGGAAGGCCTTAAGAAGGCTTTTCAGTAAAGGACCCCAGGGTCTTGGTGCATGAAAGGCAACCCCAGGCCAGCTGAGTAGTTCAGAGTGATGACGGGGTTATTGAAATTATCACATGCCTTATGATTTGTATGGTGAAACTTCACTTGTTGAGAGGAGCTTCAATTGTCATTCAGTCATTGTAGGTATCAGTAACAGTTTCGGTTTAGTTTTCAGCTGCAATAGAGAATTTTAACTATTTTAAGAGACAAGTAGATACAAACTATAAAGGTTGAGTTTGAAGAAATGAAAATCAGTCTTTTTTTTTATCCCCAGAAATTTTAATAACAAATGAGACTATAGGACATTCAAAGATCACATATTCAGTGCAAATTAAGACAAATGTAAACAATATTAGTATATCTTCTGCTTTAGGAAAAATAATGCCATAAGATTTCAGTTTACACCTTTATAGTTGTCTTCTGCAGTAGTCTCCATCAAAGTATCATTTATGCTGTCAGACAATGTCTCAGAACACAAAGAATCAGCCTTAAAAGTACTGGATTTTATCATGTTTGCTTCATTCACCAATTAGAAGGATGCTAATGTTATCAGGAAAAAAAAAATTATAACATCTAGACTACTGATAATATGACTTATTTTTATATTTTTGATAGATCCTAATTAGTTTGTTTTGTTTTGTTTTTAAAACACAAAAACAATGGCAAGAATAACTTCTTTATTTTTTCTGGAAATACTCTAGCTTAGCTAGATAAAAAGTATTATTAAGATGGGGTGGTTTTTTTGTTTTTTTTTTAATTTTATTTTATTTTTACCTTGTAAAGTACTTTGCTAGAACAGGCAAACAAATCTACTTCCATTTTTCCTCAGACTGGGCAGTTTCCAACAGCTTCAAAGTAAGTTGAAGAAAAGGTGAGCTGGCCAGAAAGAACAAAAAAAAGAAACAAAGACTCATTTGTGACTTCCATGCCTCTTTTCATATATCACATTATAAATTTCCACATCTATTTTATATATATTTCTATTCATAAAGTGAGGAGAATAATCTTATTTAGAATAAGTTCATTTTAATATAGAACAAGACATGAGAACAATAAGTTTGATGAGTTATCGCAAAAGGAGAAAGTATATTTGTGACAGTGTTAACCTCACTGTCTTATAGAAAAAGATTTAGCTTGAAAAAAATATGAGAAAATATGTATTGTTTTCTAGGCAGAGAAAAGCTCTGCTACCAAATTCTTAGGGTTGTCTTGTCTAGGAAAGATCACTTATATCACTTTTGTCCTGCTTCCAAGTCTGTACTAAGAGCAAAGTATCTTTAATAGACCAAGAAATCCTTATCAATATTTGCTAAATTTATAAGCAGCAAGGTATTTTGACAATAAGAAATCAAAGAAGAATAATAGGCAAACTATCATGTTCAGCAAAGGTCTTACTGAAAATCAAGAGGGATATAATAACTCATATTCTCTATCTAGTTTTAGTCTATTTCTACAAAAAAATGAATAGATAAATATTTGGGAAGAAATGCAGTTTAAATGCAGCATATTTGAGTGCTTTCATTTTATGCTGAGAAAAAGTCTAAATAGAAAAGCTGGAGGTGGTGGTATAAAATTCGAAAAGCAAAACAGCATTTCAGTCTGACTTCTACCTTTTTGCTGATTTCTAGATAGTCTGCCTGTTCAAGCAACACTGCAACACACGTGAAATCTGCAGTCTTTGTGCACAACTGCAGGTTTACAACTGCAGATTTTATCTTTTATTTTCCAGTTTAGCTTATTATGGAAATAAAAGCTACTTAAATGTTTTTTGATAAGGTTCAAGAATAAGCCTGCTTCCGTTTCTTGATAGACACTGAGCTCGAGGTCATTTTCTGGATAACAAGACATGTGACCTTATTCAGAAACTTTCAGTGCAGATTGATCAATGCCACATCTTTAAGATCAATTGTTAACAGTGAGATGATTACTATAGCTTTTCATTATATTCTAATTATGAAAGCTTATAATTAAGTTCAAGTACAAGATGACAATGATGTAGGCTTTTATAGGGCTTCCCAGGTTATACATCACAATTCCATTAAAATAAGGTTTAGAATTAATATATGTTTGGTTTATTATATTGCTGAAAGTTAAAATGTTCTGCAATAGTGTGTATTCAGCCTTTTCACAGTACAGCAAGAAAATTTAGAGACACACTTCAGTGTTAAATTATAAATATAACAGCATTCAGATGCATTGCTCTGAGCACAATACAGCTGCACAGTCTAAACTGTGCTTTTCCAAAACAAAAGAACATTCTTTCAAGAAGCAATTTGTCAGCTAACATAAGATAGAAGGATACAAATGGATATATTTTTCTGTTATTGCAGTATTTATGTGAATGTATTCCATAGGAAAATCCAATGTAAAAGCTACATGAGGTAAAAATGCAGCTTATATTTAGAAAAAGTGAATCCTTTTGTGTTTCAGGAAAAACTAGTTTCATTATTCTTTCAAATTACTGACCAGATCTGTTTTCTCTTGAACCAGTCTCTTGAATCTCACTGAGTTACCCAAGGGAAGTGAAACATTATAGTTCAAAGAAACATAATACTGCTACGTTGTGCTACTAGCCTCAGGCATGTATCTGCTCCTTTCATACTTGCGTAACAGCTAAATTATTCTGGGAATCAAGAATTTAGTCCCCTAAATACTGCTTTTATCTCGGTTGTGGGTTTGTTCTGTACTTTAAAAAAAAATCAGAATAAATGTAATATTTTGGAAGATTTTGACTATATTTTGAAGAAAGTTACGTCCATAGCTATAAAAATGAATTAAATAATCCCAAAGAAAAGTGACATATGTGTAAAACCCCCTTTTACTCTAGAGCTATGAGACATGCAGTTCCTTTGTCACTAGCTAAAATACTGAACAACACAGTTACAATTACATGCATTTATGTATCACAAGAAGAATCAAAGAAAAATAATTGTGTACTAACTTAACCTCTTTCGCAAAGCTGTAGTGAAAAAATGTAATGAGAAAGGGAGAAATTTGGAGTAGGCTGAGGGTTTGAGAAACTAGTGACAGAGATTAGAAGCTAAGGGATTTGAGTCTGACTGGGACTTAGGGACAACACTTTAGGCACTACAGGACAGAGAGAGGTGGGAATGAAGTGAGGAAGCAGTAGCCAAAGGTGTGTGATCAGTGGAAAGAGATCAGTGAAGAGCAAGACATGAAAGCTAGAAGGGATAGCAAGAAAGAGAATAAGTAGACTATAGGGAAACCTTGGTTGTACACATACTGACAACTACTTTTCCCAGGAACCAGGACAAATCCAGTGAAATGCATGAAAAGCTTCTAATTGACTTTTTCAGCCTTTGGGTAAAGTCAATGGCTCTAAAATAAAGCATTGTAAATGTTACTACTTTTAAATTCAGGAAATATAGGCAGGATTCAAATCCAGAATGGTAAAGACATTCTTTTTTATTTGGAGTGGATTCCCTGTGCTGATCCCCCATGATGAAATCAGCTTCCAAGATGATCAAAAGATAATCAAGCAATAGCTATCTGACAAGATATTCTTCTAATGGACAAGAAGGTCACTACATACATATTTGGAAAAATCAAAACAGAGAATGCCTAACAAGAATAATATGTATCAGGAATTCCACTGCTTCTTTCATACTCTCCCAGCTACTGAAATGCACTCATTTTCTTGGCAGATCAAATTTTCTATTGTAGAGTTTCGTGGCCTTGTTATCTTCTCCACAGATCTATAAGGATAAGCAAATCCTTCAACTATACTGTGGCTACAAAGAACCCTTTGCTGCAAAACTAGTTTAGATCAAGTTAGAAAGAGGGACTGTGTACAGATGGTGGCTCAGTAGGCATGCTTATTCTGCACAACACAGAATTCTACTTCATTGCATCCAACCACATGTAATCATGAGTCAGGATTTTTGTTTGTTTGATTGTTTAGTAGGTTTTCTTTCCCCAGGTACAGCTTACAAGATATGGCATCATAGGATAAAAATACAACTTCAGGGAAGTCAGTAGGATTCTCTACTCATAATAAGATTTTGCCTGTACTCCTTGCAGTGATCTTTCATGACTTTTTTGAGTTTAGAGAAGATTCTTCAAGTTACAAAAGTCAGAAGGAAATAGAAGCTGCTTTGACTTTCACATAAAAATAATTCTGTCAAGATTTCAAAGAAAAGATGACAACACATAAAATATTACTTTCATAGGTTCATAGAACAGTAGGTTTGCTTGTATCTGTATAATCTTTTTATCAAATTTCATTTTGAACTTTCTCCTATTCAGAACTCTGAGTGTAGATTCAAATTTGTGCAGATTCAAATTTTAATCAAGAAACTTTATACTACAGTTTTACTTAAGTAGAATATACTAAGTAAAACTTAAGTAATGTGAGGACATTTGTAAAAAATATTACCGATATTTTCTCATTATTTAGCTACTGGTTCCAAAACTCTTCCAAATAAATTCAAAAGGTGCACAGAAACAATTCTTAAGAGACCTGCAAGAGATCTGTATTCTAAGTTGTTTTCCAATATCAAACCCTAACTGTAAAAACACATTAGGAGGCAAATGATATCTTGTAATAAAAAGCATAAGCATAAGGAGGTCAGTATATCTTGTGAGAGAAGTCATTAGCAGTTTTCTCTATGCAAAAAAAGAAGTCTTTGTTTTCTTAAAGTAACAGTTTCTTCCAAAACTGTTAAAATTACATATTTTTTTCTTTGTATGTTAACTAAAACTTGCTGCTGCTGTGATTGTTGTTCCTCTTTTTTTTCTCTTCACATAGAGCTAGCTACTTGTTTGACAGATGACTGCTGAGAAGGATAAACAGCAAGGATGCTAATGGCTCATTCACAAACTGTTATATGAAACTATAGAATTTTTTCAAACTTTCGAATTTAGACAATATATACTATCAATGTATACCTGTTGAGTGTTATTGAGTGCTTGCTATATCTGACTGATATACTATAACTGTGCTTTTGCTGCTGTCAGCTATAACCATATAAATCATTTACTAATGTAAGTATTTTGGGCTTCATTCTTTTTCACTATGAAAAAAAAAATCAATGTAATCATTATTTTCCATTCTCTCTTGTATACACAAAAAAAAGAGGAAAAGATAAGAATTAAATACTGATCAGTATTTCTGGCTTCTGCTCTCATGTTATTCCTTCTAAAGAACGGTAACTTGAAATTATGTTTTGAGGCCATATTAGCACATTTAGTAGGTCACCTATGGTGGCCTTTTGAATGAAAAAAATGTGTAATAATCTATGATTTTCTTAACACTTCAGATGACACACTTTCTGACAGTAATCTGTCATTTTTCCTCCTCAGTAAGAACCTCTGAAATATTCAGCATGAGAATAAATGGAAGGGAAGCAAGTCCCATGCTATTACAAGTGAAAATATGAACTCATATAAAAAAGTTTAAAACATAGTATTTGCAAAAAAGGAAAGTTATAAATAAGCTTGTTGTGGTTATTTAGTCCTTTCTCAGTCCTAGTGTATGATAAAGGAACATGTGAGTTTCATGTATTTCAAAGAGATTTTTCATTCGTCGATGCCATGCAGTAATTCAGGATTTGATTTGCTGTATGTCTGAACATATGACACATGCACTTTTCTCTAAATTCAGAGAAGTAAGAGGTCTACTTCTCTTTAGAACTATGGATAGATTGAGTTTTTTGGAGAAATAATGTTTCACATAAACATAGAATCACAGAATCACAGAATCACAGAATGGTAGGGGTTGGAAGGGACCTGTAATGATCATCTAGGTCAGGCCTTCTGTTAAAGCAGTGTCATCTAGATCAAGTCACACAGGAATGTGTTCAGGAGGATTTTATAAACCTTCTTCCCCGGGCAGCCTGTGCCAGGCCTCCCTCATCCTCACAGGAAAGAAGTTTTCCTTAATTTTAAATAGAGCTTTTTGTGATCCAGCTTTTGTCCATTACCCCTAGTCCTATCACTGGACACTATAGAAAAAAGTGTTTCCCCATCCTCTTGATTTACACCTTTCAAATACTTTTAAGTATTAATGAGATATTAGTCTCTTCCAGACTGAACAGCTCCACTTCCCTCAGCCTTTCCTCATAAGGAAGATGCTCCAGTCCCCTGATCATCTTGTTGTTCCCTGTCCCTCTTGAGCTGGGGAGCCCAGAAGTGGACACAGGACTCCAGATGAGGTCTCACCAGAGCAGAGTAAGGAGAATCTCTGTTGATCTGCTGGCTACACTCTTGATGCACCCCAGGATGTCATTGGCCTTCATGGCCACGAGGGCACATGGCTGGCTCATGATTAGTTTATTATCAACCAGGACTTCCAAGTCTCTCTCTGCAAAGCTGCTCTCCAGCTAGTCAATCCCCAGTCTGTTCTGGTGCCTGAGGTTGTTCCTCCCAAGATGCAGAACCCTTGCCCATCTTAAACCTCATGAGGCTTCTCGTGAGGTTCCTCTCTACTGAAAGACTTTATCATCTTTAAATGCCTCTTCCTTTATCCTTCAATATTTGTTCTGATTATATGAGAGTTTCTACATACTTCTTTAAAGAAAATTTCTTGGATTTTCAGTGAATTTTAAAAACATGATACCTAAAGACTTATTCTCATGAAAGAAAATAGAAATAAGCAGTTTTATTAATATTTTAATAGGAGTTTTACGTAAGTCCTGCAACAGGACTAACTCACTAATGAGGTATATAGTAAATAAGGGTCCATTTAGGGAAATAAACCTTAAAAAAAAAGTGTTGGAGAAACCATCTTTAACAGATAATCATGTAATTCAGTGAGTCCTCATAGATGAAAAAATAGATGAAATACATTTTTGCCCTTTGTCCATTTTGACCTCCTGTCCACACATGCAGTTTCTCATTCTTACAAAGTGAGATGCAGAAATTTGTCTTGATACAACCATATAAAGACCAAGTGACAGTAATTACAAGTAATTAGAATTAAGACATTAAACTGTATTGTTCAAAGTTAAGAAAGCTAAGAAAGTGTAACTAAAACTGAAAAGTTCCTGGAAAACCGGAAATCAGCTGAAAATAGACTTTTGCTTCAACTCCCAGAAGCGGATACTGAACACACATTTATTTAAAAATTCATAATATACATGATTGTAAAGTTATCAGTTTGCCATGACATTCAAAGATTCAGAGTTTAATTTGGATAAATAGATCGGGAAAGAAAGGTTGTTTTCAATTGTTGGGTAAGTCTGTTTTCAGTTCAGATAAACTGTCCTACCAATTATTCTATATTGACAGGCTTATGAGGAAAGAAAATATGTTTCTGAGTTGAGAGTACAATTGGGAATGGATTTTATTTGTTTAGATATTTTCATATCGGCTGGCAAAGCTGTAAGTTCTGAGACTTCATTCTGCAACCTAGATTATAGCATGTCTGAGTTGTTGAAGTATATATTTTTTCCTAAGGTATGAATTGTACAAGTAATAGAAAAGTTGTTTTTTCTTTTAAATTGCTGTACAAGATTATGTGAGACTGCATTGCTCACTAAATCATTTTCCAGACAAATCAAAATAGTAGCATTGTTGCTCGCTCCTTTCTTTTATCTCTCTTTCTCTCTATTTATCTCTATAAACCACCTCTGTCTCCTGTGTTTATTAACTAGAAAAACACTATAAAAATACAAGTATTTAAAATGTATAAAAAATATAAAATTCTGGAATAAATTTTTTATGATCACTCTTAATCTCATTACTTGCATGCTATGATATATCCTGTCATAAATGCATCATGTGTTTTTAACAACAATATTGCATGACTGGGTCAAATATTTATTTTTATTAATTATATTACTATTGTAAAAACTTCTGTCATAATGACATCTACCCTTAGTTGCAAGAAGAGATTATTATCCTCTGCGTAAACTGGTATGTAAAGGAGTAAAATACATCAGAAGTAGCTTTCAAAGCCGGACACCAAGAGCTGTAGCTAGATAAAACTTTCAGAATCATTCCAAGATTGTTGTAGGATACATGGTACAGAGAGTTTATCCTCCTCAGCCTGTTTTTCTGATATCTATTTTCTCCTGTGTCATTTGCAATGTATCCTTATTCCTGATATTTTTCATATTTAGTCCAGCTCCTCCAGAGCATTAACTATACAACAGTTTACTTAGCCTACCCTTCCAGTCAGGTTTCAGTGATCTCCTTCTGTCTACTAGTTGTAAATCTTTTTAATCATTTATTAGTTGTACATCTGTTCTAAGTTTCTTCTTATCCACAGTCATCTGACCACATCTGAATCTCCTGTCAAGGCTATCCAATTTTTTTGTCATATATGCTCTTTTCGTTACTATCTCTGCTGGTTAGGACCCACAACAGGATTAGAGTGTGTTTTTAACGTGTTCCAATTCACTGCCCAGTCCAGCATGTCAAGCTGCACTTGAAAGGCAAGAATTTAACTGCTCAGTCCCTTGAGAAGATATGAGAACTGTGATCTCTCCATTCTTTAAGATATGGCCAGTGTTGCCCAGTTCTTCACAGAAAATGTAGCTAGAAAGATCCTCACAATATTCCAACCAGAATTCAGGGCCTATACCAGATGAAAGGCTGCTAAAACGTTTCTAACATCGAGTAATAAATTTTCTCTACCATACATTGCAGAAAAAGCCATAGCAAAAATACTGACATTTTTTGACACTATTTATTTTTTTTATTAGTACAGACATTTTTGCTGAGATAATTTAATCTTGTTAAATAAATATTTATCTGAAAACATCTTTTATTTACATGTGTGTGTCTTGGTGTGTAAACGTGATGTACGTTTTATAATAGGCATGGTTTGACATTCATCTAATACAAAATAATTATTTTAGACATCTATGTATCTATCTGATATGTATGTTATACATATTCTTAGTATGCTGAACAGATGACCTCTTGCTCTTCTTTTCTGATAGGTTCTTTTTCTTTGTTTATCATGTTCATGGAAAGAATTATAACAAAAGACCACCAAGTCCCATGAAAATTAATGTTATTTTCTGAATATGGCTATAGAGGATACTGATCCTATAATTATTTATATTTTAAAAAAAATAAAAAGAGAAGAATTTAACCAAACCTTTCTGCTATAAACAAGGAATAGGTTTAGATTAGATTAGATTACCGATTTGCAGAAACCATAACCAAAAGACAACATTACCAAGAAAATACGATCAATAATTCATGGTGGATAATTAATATCAGCTTTATAAAAGCATAAAATTCAAAACTCAATTAAAGGTTATTAAAAAATCAGAATTTTTGTCTTTACTGTTGGGAAAACCATGCTGAACAAGATTTCTATAGCTTGTAAACAGAAATGTTACCAAATTTCTCTAACTTTTCTTCCTTTTTGATGAAAGATTTTTAAGGAAATATTTGTGTCAACATGCTCGTCAATCACCATAAAAGAGAAAGTATATATTGTAAAGATTTCAGAGTCCTCAGAAAACCAAAAGCTTATTAAGCTTTTTTTGTTTGTTTGTTTTTCTTTTTTTTTTAGGTAAAACTAGCCAATTGGTCTATGTAGACCAATCTAACACACATAACACTAATTATAAATATATGCTAAGAAAATTGTCCAGAGAGAGTGACAGATTCAACCGAGAAACTCTAATAATTTCAGGTTCCTGAAATGTTTTGTAACTGAAAAAAAAGAATACATTCCAACATCTTAAAAATTCAGTTTGTCAAAATACCTGTGAAAAGCAAAAGTGTAGTGTTTTCAAAAAAATATATAACTGTGAACTGTCTAAACAAACTCTTTAGAGATATTTGTTTGATAGCATAAAATACTACAGCTATGCTTGAATGTATTGACTCATCTAAGATTAATATCATCGGTTGAACAGAATATATAAATATAGATTATTTTAATGCATTGTTTCACATTCTATAATAAGAATGCTTCTGTATTACAATTTGGAATTTCTTCAGAAATTTTATCTAAATTTCAAAATTCTCTAATTTAAATAACTTTTAGAGTATGAGTTTCATATGAAATTAAATTCCAATCAACTTCTGCAGGTGCAGGTTTTGATGACACTAATCAGACCATGTAGGAGGAGAAAAGTACCAGGAATTATTTCAATTACATTGTCTCACATCTATACATCAATACATTATCTTTCTTGCATGACGTCTAACATTGAAACTTTCCTAGATCTCACAATTTGATTTGTTTTTGCTTAAGCAATATTCACCTAACTACATTTGCCAAGAAAAAGTACCATTTCTTTAGCAGATCTCCAAAGTAGTTCTCTAGGAAGAGAGTAACTTCTAATAAACTTTCACCTCCATCCCTGGAAAGGTGATGGAACAACTCATCCTGAATGTTATCACTGAACATGAAGGAAAAGATGGTTGTCAGGGGGAGTCAACATGGATTCACCAAGGGGAAATCCTATTTGACCAGCCTGATAGCCTTCTACGAGAGCATAACTAGCTGGCTGGATGAGGGGAGAGCAGCAGATGTCATCTACCTTGACTTCAGCAAGGCTTTTGACACTGTCTCCCATAACATCCTCATCAGAAAGCTCAGATGGTATGGCTTGGATGAGCAGACAGTGAGGTGGATTGAGAGCTGGCTGAATGACAGAGCCCAGAGGCTGGTGATCAATGGCACAGAATCGAGGCCTGTGGCCAGTGGAGTTCCTCAGGGATAGGTTCTGGAGCTGGTCTTGTTCAATATCTTCATCTATGACCTGGATGGACAGAGCGTACCCTCAGCAAGTTGACTGATGACACCAAACTGGGAGGACTGGCTGATTCTCCAGAAGGCTGTGCTGCCATTCAGCGGGATCTCAACCGGTTTGAGAGTTGGGCAGAGAGGAACCTCGTGAGTCCTGCATCTGGGAAGGAACAACGCCATGCATCAGTACAGGCTAGGAGTTGAACACCAAATATTCCATTTAAATATAAGTAAAAAATATTTCACTGTGAGGATGACAGAGCAGTGGCACAGGCTGCCCAGGGAGGGTGTGGAATCTCCTTCCTTGGAGGTCTTCAAGACCCACCTGTACATGTTCCTATGTGACCTGATCTAGGTGAACCTGCTTCTGCAGGGAAGTTGCACTAGATGATCTCAAAAGCTCCCTTCCAACCCCTACCATTCTATGATTCTATGAAATAACCAGACCTCTAAGACACATGTAAACATGTTCTGAATTAAGTCTTGAAGTCTTTTTTTCTCATTTCTTATTTCTCTCATCACATAAAAAAGTCCACCAGTAATGAAATACGGATGGTGAGTAATATAGGTGGAAATCTTTCAGATGCTTTTCACATAATCATTGAAAAATATTAAAAATGAAAATAAATTTTAAAAAAACCCACAAACACAAGCAGATCTGATACATTTCTTGGGATAAGACTGTGCAGTAATGGTGAAGGCATCTCATGGACTCTGGAAGAGGTTTTCACAGGAGTATTTAACAACACTTTCCACATGAGATTTGGTGGTTTTAGCAGTGTGTTGAGTCAAAAAAGGATTAAAAAATCATCTCTTTGTCTTAAGACTCTGTTATGTGTAGCTGTCACTCTAAATTACTTCTCTTTGCTTCACATGGAGCAGCTGGAAGAAAGATAACAGGTACATGTTGGGACTTAGGAGATGGTTTTGAACTTTGTTCTAAACTTATTTTCACAGAACTACCATGCAGCCAAGGACTCCTCTGGTGTTGATTTATCTATCATGGACAGAAGTAGTACTTTTTTGTTGTAATTTAAATCCAATTGACAATAACCAAGCCACGCATTTGTTCACTCCTCCTCACCTCAACAGAATAGGGAAGAAAATCTGGAGGAAGAGGTAAAGCTTTGTGGGTTGATATAATGACAATTTAATAGGACAACACAAGAAGAGAACAAGCAGCTATAAGAACAGCAAAGGAATACAGAGTACAGGAATGCCCAGGGTAATAGCCCACAGTATGGTCATGACTGAGCAACTCCAGTTCCCACTGGCACCACCACTCCCCAGCAGCTCCTGTTATAAACTCATTGTGATGTAAGCATGGTACTAAATAGCCTGGGCAGTTTGTCAAACACTATCTCTGTCGAATCCAGGACACTTTTAATGGATTAATTTATCTTATAAAAGATAGTACCTTTCCAGCCACTGCTAACAATATTCTTAAGCTCATTGTGGTTAATATATTTCTGTACCAAAGTTCTGTTTCTTTCTTTCCTACTGTTTTACCCTGAAAGGACTGCATTGGTAAGAACTTAGGCGTAATTAAGTAAATTCACCATGAATTTCAGAAACGATGGCACCTTCATCAGTTACTAAGGCATCTGTAACATAAAATAGGACATTGGAGATAACAAATATACCCTGACATTCCAGAGCTGTAACAGCAGTCAAATTCTCAAAAGGATCTAACACAGGAATATTGTTCAAATAATTTTGATAAGCAAACAGGGTGAGTTATTGCATAGTTTTGTAAGAAATTTTTATACTTATACATGCATATACATGTTCATATGTATGCACTTGTGTAAGTTTCCTCTGCAATATGTTTAAAACACAGTATTAAAAAACAGGCATGGCCTGTTGTGCACAGTCAATGATTCATTTCCTATAAATAAAAGGTCACAGCCATTTAGATTAATTCCATTGATTTATCTTCAAAAGCATATAGTCTCTTGAAGAGCAGAATGTCATAAATATTTATATGTGCTAGAATTATGACTTTGGATTTTTAAGGATGAAAGAGAAGGTCAAAGTGGAACATCTTAGAAACTGAGAAACTTGGCATAATAAACTATAATGGAAAAAATGAAATAAGAAATTAATCTTGATGCAATATCGCTCTTTACCACTACAGCTAGGATAACATATTATAGTATGCTACATTGGATTCAGAGAATTTAACTATACAGATATCAGAAGTAAATTCTACACTTTTTTTTTTTTTTTCTTTTCTTTTGGTGTAAATTGCACTTTTTCTAGGGCTCATAGGATCTGTTAGAAAATGGAGAATGGTTTGCAGTGACATTTGTACAATTGAAAAACTATTGAGAAGTCAAGAAAACAGGTGAGTTTTTAAGCAATATGATAAAAGTTAGCTGACACAAATACCTCCTAGAGAAACTTGAAAAGAACAAATATCCATTTTAAAATTTTAAGTGATTCTGATTTTAGATCTGACATAATATAAAGCTAAATAGACAGTAACAAAAGAATCTGTAAAGTTTTTTAGCCTTTAAATTTCTTAATTCTTTCATAGAATCATGGAATTATAGAATCATAGAACAGTGCGGTTTGAAAGGGTCAGATCATCTAGTCCATCTCCACTACTAGGTCTACCTAGATCAGGTCACTCAGGGATGTGTCCAGGAGGGTTTTGAAAACCTCCAGAAAAAGAAACTTTACAACCTCCCTAGGTAGCCTGTTCCAGTGCTTCCTCATCCTTACAGTTTTTCCTTCTGTCTAAGGGAAACTTTTTCTGTTCCAGCTTTTGTCCATTGCCCTTTATGCTGTCACTTGAGACAACACAAAAAAGTGCCACCCCATCCTCTTGACATATTTTAAATACTCGTATTCATAAGATTTCCCTTTAGTCTTCTCCACACTAAATAGCCCCAGGTCCCACAGCCTTTCCTCATAATGAAGATGCTCCAGTCCCCCATTCGTCTTGCTGGCCTTGTGCTGGACTCTATCCAGCTGTTTCCTGTCTCTCTTGAGCTGAGGAGCCCAGAACTGGACCCATGACTTCAGATGAAGCCCCACCAGTCCAGAGCAGAGAGTCTCCCTTGACCTGCTGGCCACACTCTTCTTGATGCATCCCAGGATGCCATTGGCCTTCTTGGCCACGAGGGCACATTGCTGGCTCATGGGTATTTTATTGTCAACCAGGACTCCCATCTCTCTCTGCAGAGCTGCTCTCAGCTTTCTAATCATCTTTTTCCAGCTTGCTCATCCTAAAGATAAACTGCACCATTGACTGTACTTAGATAGCCCACCTACTCACTGTATCATTTATATAACTTGAATATATTGCATAATTTATGCTATAAGGGAATCAAATAAATTTTGTAAATTTATAAAATTGATAAATTTTGCCTCTCCTGTGTCATAACATCCAGGTCAAGCAGATGGACTAAACCCAAAGCACCTTATTAGATTCTGTCAAAATAAAATTGGAATGTTTTACCAAGAAAAATACCTCCTTTTTTTTTAACAAAAATAGTTGTGATTGGGAAAAGCATAATTTATAGAAGCATGTTTTCTCTTATACTACTTTTTAAAGAAAATTTCAATGCTCCAAGTTATAATAAGCAGTAGAAAAAGATCTTTATACTCATAATTTTGTTTTGTACATGGGAATAGCTTTTGTTTTCCTAAAAATTAATGTTTGCAAGTTTTTATAACATAGTGTGCTAGAAAACAAATAATTCTCCCAAATACGTATTTTCTGTGATTTTCTCACTTGTTCTGTTTCCCCAAGATCAATAATGTCTGTTGTATATGCTGAGCCTCATTAGACCTTGAAGCACTGACATGTCCTTTCCATTGGACTTATCAAACACAGAAATATAGATTTGTGACTGTAGTCAGCTTCTTCTTCCAATATGTGTAAATAATGAGTTAGATCAATGTAGTTATGTGCCTACAATTGGGACTATACCTGGAGTAAATCCATTTGCAATGCCCAGACTTCAGGAGAATATCTGAATTTTTTCTAGTTTAATGAATATCTGAATAATTTCTTCACATGTAGTATTTATTCTATATGAACACTCTTACTCTAAATTTTCTGAATTCCTTTTAATAGAAACTTGTTTCTGAAACATATTCCTTTTTGTATGACATTCGTATCAGTAAGGTCATCAAGTTTTAAGTTCTTTGGCTTTCTAAGTTTTAGTTTTGTTCTTAAGGTTTTGATGCTCTAAAACATTGAGACTATAGGATGTTTCTACCCCATATTTCTTTCTGTATTTCCCTTATTTAAGCACATAATATAATTAAAATTTTACTTTAATAACTATTCTTTAGAAAGGTTTTGAAACTTTAAGATTTGATCTTTTGTCCATGCTCTCATAAAATCTTATCCTCACAATCTGTTGATCTAGATAATGACATGAAAATAAGAAATCTTCCATATTAAACTATTTTGAAGTCATTGAGCCCACTCTCATCCTTATTTTAATTCCCTTAGAGATAGAATACAGTCCTTATGTAATGATGTTTAAGGATAATTGCAATAAATAAGCACTGCAGAGTTTGATTGCAGGATGCTTACAGCAAATAGCTTTCACAGATTAAGATATGTAGAGTGAGGCAGAGGTAATAACTGTTAAAAAATAAGTTTTGATTTGTCTGTACTTGCATTTTGAAATGGCATATAAGAGAAAGTGTACTTTGAATTACTACTTTTTTAGAGTATTTGGAATCTAATGGTCCAATAAGCTTGCATCTCTTTTTGACCCTATCATTTGGCTTCTAGAACAGAAATCACAGCAATTATTAACAATAAACCACAGCCATAATGTTTTTTGGACAATAATTTTTCACTTCATAATTTTGATACCCTGGAGAAAATTTAAAAGCTTCATTAATCCAAATCATTTTTTAAATTTCACGGTTATTATCTTTCCTTAAAATTGGAAATTCAAATAAAATACATTTAAGTATTTTAAAATTTGCCAGTTTATTAGTCATGTTATTGTAATTGTGATGGAGTCTTCTCAGTATCACTCTTCCACCCAAATTGTTTTTTCTTGGTATCTTACTGACCTTTTTTTTTAATTTAAATTTTTTTCTGCCTTACAAGAGGTAATGGATGGAGTCCCAGATACAGACTTGAAAGTAAGTACAAATCATTTTTACAAGGAAAACAGAAGAAACGAAATAAAGAACAGAGATAGAATGAACGAAGGAGAGAAAAAAAGTATACGAGGCAATTATTTTCTTCCCCCATAAAATAAACTTTTACATTCCTTACAATGTCCACTTAAAACAAACAAACCATTCAAAACACACAATTTCAATTAACAAAGCCAAAAATAAGACTTTTGGGTTTATGATTTAACATATTTCCATTGTCTATTGGTCTATGAGGTTGGCAGGCCCTATCCTACCAGGAACTGAGCATCCTTGATTGAATTGTCACATGAACAATAATTCACCTAACTTAATGCAGATATTTACAAGAGATTCCACATTTGACCTAACAACTCTGGTGTCTCTGTGTTGAGAAATTGTGACAGTACTTGATCTTGCATGATACTAGTGTGACTCGATATTAAATATTTTTGCTCTGCCACTGAATGTACTTTGTACCTGATTTACAATCAGAATAACTTAGCACTGAAGACTTTGTATGGTTCTTTCTCTTCATCCATTTTAAACTATCTTGAACTGTGAAACCTCATATAATCTACAAATGAAATCATTAACTATAAAAAAGAACATTTTAATAAGACCTAGTTATTCAGAGAGCTCATTGAATTTCTATTCCTGTTAGCCTTTCAGAATGTTACATTTTTAAAAAATTAACCTTTTTATTGAGGATATCTGCTGCAGATCCTGCATTATTACGAAGCATAATTGTGTCATTTCATTATGTCCTTTTCAACTGGAACAATGAAACATCCACTGAAAATGCTATGCACAACGAGCAAGGCTATAGGCATATGTTGTCGTTCCTCTTCACTGATGGAGATAGATTGTTTAGGGCTATCTTCAGAGAAGAACTGAAACTTTTCCATATTATTGCTGATTCCCTCTCTTATTTAAGGCTGTTAAAGCTTACTCTTGACTTTCTGATCTTTTTAGTTTCATCATATTGAATGAGTTTTATTTAGTGGAAGAAATCCTCTTATGTGTCTTTTAAACATAGGAGAACCATTTTTCAACATTTTCAATTGTGATAACATTAAGAGAAAGTCACGGCAATTTCAGTCTTCTAATTCCACCCACAGAGTAAAGGTCAACACTTTCACATTTGAGTGCCTTTCATTAGAAGTTCAGAGTGCAAACCATTTCTTCCTGTTTTTACCTCATAATAAGAAAGAGATTGTTCCAATTAGACCAGAGAATCCAGAGAATCCTAGCCAAATAAGTAATTATTTTTCTTTCATGACTCATTCTTCTCCAAATTTCCTATTGTTTCCTGTTTCCAGATCATATTTTTATTTCTAAATAAGTTGATTACAGTTCATAAATAGCCAGCAAGATTTTCAAAGAAAAATACCAGTGTCAGTGTTTATTTTTGAAAATACTTTAAAGTTCAGATAAGTAATGTAAAGGATCTGGATTTTATGCAATTTATTTGGGTTTAATTTCATTAATTCTACTAACATTTGCATTGGCTGAAATAGTGGGCTGACATGCAGATTTTCATGATAAACAGACAACTATTTAATGAGACTGGTTTATATTAACATAACCAAAAAGCTGTGAAATTGGGTCTAAATCAAGTAAGCATCTGTGTTTCATTGCAATTTGTCATAATAAGCTATCAGGTGTTTCAATAAATGCTAAGTATTCTTTCATTATAGAAAATATATTTCTATTGGGTTGCAGTTTTCCTCAGCAAAATAACATTACCTAAGACAGAGTCGTGATGCATAGACTTTTCTCATAGTGAAACCAGAGCAAATAAACTAAAGTATTTCTGTTACTTTTCTTACAAAGGTAGTATTTTCCCAGCACATCAGAAAAGCTGATTTGCTCTTTAGACTGAATTTTTCAAATGTTTTTATAAAAGGATAGATCACCAGTCATACTCAAAGATTGTGTTTCTTCTCTTTTGCTGGTTTTCATTTTAATGGTCAGCTGAAAGCAAGATGCTGTTCTAAACATAGAGGCTGTTAATGAAACGGTGATTTTGATTTTTTTTTTCCTCACACAGCTGATACTTTTGGGGACATTACTACTGACAGGTGCCACTTTTTGAGACATTACAGCTGACAATATCAACCTTATATGGACTTAAGATATTTACACGTGAGATCATATACTGTGTAGTGCGACAGATCAATGTTCATTTCCTGAAAAGAACTTCATAGGACTGGGAAGGAACAATCTGCCTTGTAAATGTTTTGAGTTTTTATTAAAATCTTATAGCAATAATAGAAAACAAGGTTAAAAATAAAAGGAATGAAACTAAATCAATGATAAACAGTAAGCAAAACGTATTCATTCAGAGGAAATAAAGAGCAGACTCATTGGTCCTTTCTCTACATGAACCTCAGTATTGACTTAATCTCTTAGCTGAATAGATTCTGAAACAGCTTGTAACAATGTGTGAACTCAACAATAGTACTCAGAATTTGTAGGCTGTGGAAGAAGTAGAGGAAGAAATAACATCTGGAGGAACCTCAGAAGGAACCTAGCATAAATTCTGCCTAAATTTAGACAGTTAGTCAAAAGCAAATAACAGAGTTTATGGAGAGAAAAACCTCTGAATGATCACATAGCCTGGGATCTGGTCTTCCCTACAGAAGTAATATCTCTCTGTAAATTACACAGTGCATTTAAGCAAACTGTACTCTCAACACAGGTGAGACCAGTCAGTCAGACCATCTAAATGTGATAGCAGCTGTAAAACAAGGTAGTAATGATACAGAGAGCCATACAGAACTGTTTTCTGCTACAAATTTCCAACATTGACAGGACTGATATCGTAGATAATTCCACTGTCAAGATCCTAATACAGTCTTACAAAAATTTTAAAATAAATAATACTATGAAGTGGACCCCACAGTTTTCTTTTAAACCAATGCATGTAATTGACTGCCTTTTATAATCCTGAAGTATTTACCCAGTAAAGTCGATCAAGAAAAGGCAATTATGCTTGAATTATATATTTTATAATGCTTACATTATCGTTGAGCTTCAAACAAATGCATTTTAAGCAGCAAACTTTGCACAAAAAAAAATGCTTTATTCCTGCACTTACTCTTCTTTGAGATCTAGTCTGCTATGGGATGTGATGGTGTTAGAAATACGTATTCTGTTTTGGCCAATAATGAATCCACAGTCCCTACCTATGCTTTCCACATTTTATTAATCATCAGTACAGACACATGCACAAGGTGATCTCTGAATATAAAGCTCTACTTGATGTCATTACATGCATGAATACAAAGTCTCAGTGTAGTCTGCCATAATTCTCTGTTGGTATTAAGTGGTTATAATTAGTACATGATATTTAGGAAGACAAGGAGTTTTCATCTCCACTTTTTTATTCAGTTAGTTAGTTACACAAATGCAGATAAACCACAAAGTTCCACTAAAAGAAAACATGGGCTCTTTGCACCCATTTTGCAAAAGCAAAATTTTGCCGTGTAACAAAACAGTAAACTCTGCTTGGTTCCAAAAACATGAAGAGTTTCTTTATAGCTTTTTATAAACTTGGGATCCCAGTCCCACAACTACTCAGGGCCAATGTACCTCTGGAGTTATTCCAGTGGCTTCAATTGGCTTTGCTTAAATCTTTAAAAGCACATTACAGAAACGAAATCTTACTGTGTGACTCAAGGCAAGTCTTTCATTTTTCTCTGCCTGATATTATATTTTGCAGCTCACAAGGTTTCATTCATCATTACTGCTGAAAAGCTTCACATGAGTTTTCTGTAGAAGATGGTCACGGAAGGAAAAATCTAATCATTAAAATTCTGTATTTCCTATACAGGTTGCAACATTTATCACATAATAGATGCTGCTGCCACCACAGCAAACCACCTGTCATAAGCAGCTCATAAACTGAAAGATAGAAAAACACACAAATGTTTTATTTATCTACCTTACCTAATATTCAAGCATATGATCAGGACAACTCAGGTCAATTGCGCTATGAAACACTTTTGGTCAATCGAGTTCTGTGTGTTTCACCGTAAAGTGGTTCTTGAGGGTATATCATATCAAAGATACAGTCCTGAATAGGAAACAGGAAGAAAGCAAAGGGAAAAAAGTCTTTTTGAAATGACTCATACAGTGTTGTGGATTAACCCCTGTAGGAAGGTAAGCACCTACAGTCATTTGCTCACTCCCCCTTGGTGGTATGGAAAAGAGAATTCAAAAAAGAAACAAGAAAACTTGTGGGTTGAGATAAAGATGGTTTAGTAGGTAGAGGAAAAGCTGTATGCAAACAAAGCAAAATAAGGAATCAATTAACTAGTTCCTGTCAAAAGGAATGGTGTTCCACCATTTCAGGAAAACAAAATATTTTCAATTGACCATGAGTAAGAGCAGATTCATGTGAATATCATGTAACAAGGTCACTTACTCCTTTTATTTCATATTTTTAGAGACTCAGAAGTGACATCTGAGATTATGTAGAATTTAAAAAAATAAGTGTCTTAATTTTTTTCTTAAAATCTCAAAGAAATTAAAGCTGTAAAATGAGTAGGACTGTAGTTACATTCAGTATTTCCACATTCTACTGATGTTTCTTTGGAAATAGGAATGTACTCTAAGTGAAGACATGCAAGATCGCAGATGTATTGTTTTTGTACCATTCTCTTTAGATCAATTCAGATGTTTATATTTTTGCAAAAATAGGCTTGAAACTAAAAAGTGAGAACAGAAGAGCTTCCAAAGAAATACAAGGAAGAATTTCTTCCCTGCTGAGGGTGGCAAAGCACTGCAACAGGCTGCCCAGATGGGTTGTGGAATCTCCTTCTCTGGGGACATTTAAAACTCACCTAGACGAGTTCCTGTGTGGCCTTCTCTAGGTGGTCCTGCTCTGACAGGGTAGTTGGACTAGATCCCTTCCAATTCTTGAGATTCTTTGATTCTGTGAACTTCATGTGCTAAACTATACAAAACTAAATTGTTTTGTTTTGACTTACTATTAATACCACTCTGGGTACAAACACACGGTAATAGTGGACTGTCGTGCTCTAGTACAACCTCCATCATCCCATTCCTTGCCCCAAATCATGAATGTGTGAGTATCATTTTGCAATAATGTATCATACAGTGCAATGTATGTTTGGTTTCATTCATTTCAAATTACCCCAGCAGCAATAGAGCTGCTGCAATTAATTAATGCAATATATTTTTAAAGTATCGGTTTACTTGTTTGATGAATGGAGTCTATAAAGCAGGAAGTTTCAGTGGTGCAGTTTTAAACACAGTCCCTTATTAGATCTCTAAGAGAGTAATTTTCCACTATCATCGAATACATGACTGTTTTCCTATATTCAGCTTATTTCACTTTCTCTATACAGAAGTTCCGTGAAATTATAAAAGAGGCCTAGTGATGTTTTATCCCAGAGTTAGATGAATCAATGAAAAAGTGTTGCAATATTTTCCAGGGTATTTCTCCATGTCAGAAAATTCTTGCCATCCTGTATTTTCTTCAGGTATTTTCCTTGAACTCTGAAGAACCGTGCCACTGTGTCACCTAGAAGGTAGGTAAATGTGTCTCTTCAGGAAATGTGGGGACATTATTAGAAGTATAAAGCCCGATTAGGCTAGTAATAGTTGGAAGAATCGAAATTCTCTTAGTATGGGGGGATAAACTGGGGGATGAATAATAACATGAATAATCACCTTTGATTAAACTTTATGTATATAAAATAAGGTGGAAAACAGCACTGAAAAGTATTATCATCTGAGCTGGATTATCAAACACTGGAATAGGCTGCCTAGGGAAATGGTTGAGTCATTACCCCGGAGGAATTTAAAAGTGGCACTTAGGGTCATGGTTCAGCAATGGATTAGACAGAGCTAGATTTATGATTGACAGTCTTAAGGGTCTTTTCCAACTTAAGTGATTCTATGATTCCATTATTATATTGACATTCAGTTCACTAGAAATATGCATTACCAGGAAATGTATTTGGAAATATCTAGTGCTCCAAAAATATGCAGGTGTCCCAGAATTCCAACATCACATTGTTGTACCAAGACAATTGCAAATGCATTGAATACTTAAGGATGTCTCAACTGATCTGGGCATCTATGTATAGACATATAGAAAAATTTTCAAAATGTCGACATCATTAAATACATTCTCAGATGAAAGACTGTTCAACATTACAACACAGACTACAGAAGACCAGCTCTATCTTCACAAGCACCTGAGGGAAGGACACAATAGCTTGAAATATCTCAGTGGCACGAGCTGAATTTGGTTTGGGAATTGAGTTGCTGTCTCTGTGATGCCAAGCTAAGGAGTCCACAAAAACACAAGAAATCTTTTCTCCTGATGGAGATGAGCATGATTTAATCAGGACTGCTAAAGAAGACTGATTCCATGGCCTAGTCTCCATAGACTAGGTTAGGAGTCCACAGTTCGATTCAGTTCTCCACATCTAGGTGTTTAGTGTCAACTGAGATGCCTGCAGATATCATTCATATGTAGATGTCTTGAAAATATTATAATACATCTATCAACTGGGCCTAGTGTGGCTTCTCAAATGGCACAGATAGCTGACCATTGGGCAAGAAGATATTTCTGACACTGATGAGTGTTACATACATTATTTATAAAAAAGGATTTCTTTTTATGTTCTGAAATAAATTCTATTACTATTGACTATCTTTGACAGAAGGAAGCTTAGTGTGCATGGAAAAAATAATATAATGCATTAAATCAGAATAAAAAGACAAAATAAAAAAAAACCCATAGTAAATATTTTTAAAAATCCAGACCACTTAAAGAGTTATGGAATGGTTAAAAATCCATATCTCCAGGGTAGCCTGAATTCAATTGGGATTGGGGAAATCTTCTGGGTTTGTAGAATAATTCTATAACAATTATTGTGAGGTTTCTGGCATCTTAATGGGAATCAACCTGTGGTAGATATTTCTCTTATGGGAGCTGATGATCATCCCAAGCTTGATGATTTTCATTTCCCTCAAGCGTCTTAAATGATAAAGACTCAAGTCTGGCAATTGCTTTTCCCAGTAAAAAAATAAAACAGCAATAACAAAACCACTGAAATTAATTTGACGGCAAAACCAATGATCTTTCTATATTTCTTCCTTATTATTAACTTCAAGTATAAATATGCCCTAGAAGGCCACATAGTCATGTTTCCTATTAATCCATTTTTATCTCCTGCAGATAGTTTCCATTGTTTCCTCTATACAAAAGTAAAGGGAAACTTGCAATAATAAAAACTTTATTTTTAATAATACTGAGCAATATTTATCCACATCCTCTTGTGAGCTGCAACTCCAAATGGCTGAAGCAGAGGTCATATTAAATATATTAAGTCTGACTTTAAGGAATGTGAGGAGTTCTGCATTCACTTGCAGGTGGACAATTGATTGTTTTGCTGTATTAAATGTAGACATATAATCCTTATTTCTGTACTTGATCTCAAGCTTAGTATCAGGATAGCCTAAAGTTAACTTCAGAGAACAAAAGTAGCTTTTCATTAGGTAGATTCTATGATGTTTTTAATCATATATGGATTCTGTAGCAGCTTAATTAGTTCCCTTGTCTGAGGTTTGTGTGTGAACCTGTCAGATGACTCTGAATCTGGACTGACAGTGGGTATATTTAGGACTCAATAGATATGGGAGGTTAACAGCTCTGAATTAACAGCAATAGGATGAAATGTATTAGAATAGATCAGAAGATCATCAATATTAGAAATATTAGGAAAAAAGATCCATTTTAAACTGGGAGACTGTCAGCTAGAAATGACAGGGAGGGAGAGAGATCTAGAGGTACTAAACTAAAATGTCTTTTTATCATCTAGATATTGCCAGGACAGATTATTAAGTTTTATTAAGGCTATTGTACAGGATCCTGTGAGCTATTCTGGAACTCAATATGAAATAAATAAATAAATAATCAATAAAATTTACCATCATGATCCAAGACATTATAAAAGAAAATCTAGTTTATTTAGCTTAGCAGAATCTACGCCAAAGAGAAATGCATTTGCTTTCTATAAATGTAGCATAAAGGGAAAATGTAAGACTTATCTAACATGAAGGTAGGCAAAGGTAGATAGGGTTTAATCAACATGATCTGCTTTTCCTGTAATTTCTTTTTTGCATAATTGTCATAGGATGTTCCAGCAGAAAATAGACATGGCAAATGAATAAACACTATATCATAAAATATCCAAAATACAGAAAGACATCAGAAAAGTAAAATGCAAAATATTATTTTTTTAGTAATATCTTTTAAAACATCAGCACAAACCAGTTCATGTTCCCTGTGACTTTTTACGTGTGAAAGTTGCTTATATCTTTAATAGTTCTTTATTCTGTCAAAATATTCTACAGAATGTCATTCACAAGAGTTCATGTAGTTCTGAGTTTCTGATGAAGGCTGATGAGGGCCAGGAGCTAACTGAATTAATTTAAATAGTCTGTACTGTAGCAAAATGAAAGATTACTGTAGCAAAAGATTTCAAGATGTCGTGTCCTCCTTCAGTCTTTGAAATACCCATATTTCAAAGATATTTTGTGGTAATGAGAAATATTCAAACAATAATTTTTTAGCAGTGATGTTCTCCAAGCAGTAGGCAAAATCTCAAAGGATTACAGTGATATGACCTATAAAAGAGTTTTTCTTCTGTCTGTCTTACTGTTTGAATATGAAAAATAATGGGATTGTGTTTATTTCTAGACATTTAATACCAAATTGGTTTCTGTCCACTGATCCGGATTGATTAGTACTGCAGTAAATGGCAATTCTACAATGTGGTGTTTCTGCCTCTTTTTTTCACATCCCTTGTGTACAGATTTCCTAGGCAGTGAATATAGCCTTTGATGATTTCAAGATAGAATCCCTTATTTGTTAAGTACCCTCCAGAGAAAAATACAAATGATAATCAATTAGAAAAACATAGTGTAATTGCCACTTCCACCACATAGGATTTGCTGGTATCATAGATATTCTCAGCCTTGGAAACTGAAGAAAAGAAAATATTCATTTGCAAAATTATTCCCTGTAGTCTGTGTTTTGCATAATTTGGCTTAACATAGTCATGCATTGATTCCTGAAACATTTCACTTGAGAGTAAATTCTAGTTTTATGTTCAGGTTTAAGTATAAATCTCCTGACATGCAGTCCAGTGTTTCTTTTGCTTTATAACACCATCTTACCTTTAATCAAACCTTACTGCCACCCACCTAATTTATACATCTTCAGTGATCTGTTTCAATTAAAGTTCTAAATCTGGTGGATTTCTGTGAGGCTATTTCTCTCTAAGCTTTCATTAAGCAGTCAATGTGGATGTCAAGGCAGCAAGTAGTCTTTGGAATGGTTATCATCTTGTATTCAACAAAACACAAACAGAAAATTAAGGTGGCAATTGGAAAAGTTTAAGAGCCCAGTGTTTGTAATGAAGAAGCAACACATGACATCAAAATATCTAGCAGTTTTTCCATCTGTCACTGAAAGTGTCAAGCAAAGTGAGTTTAACAAGAAACATGATGCCTGGAACACAACTATTTTTGTTCACACAGAGTGAATGCTTTCAATCTGTCTAGCAGAAAGTGATGGACACGAGGGTACTGACCCCTAGAAAATGTATTAGCCAAAAAATACTCTCTTCTTGCTCGAAGTTCTCTTTCAGAGGGAAAAAAAAAAGTGCACCTGCCTCTTCCTACATTAAAAAATAAAAAGTTCTGTATGTCAGAAATGAAAATGGCTCACTTTGATCACTAAGCTATTTTGATTATGAAACACAGCAATGGTGAAAAATATTCTCATGGGAGGAAATAACAAGGTTTGTCATGATTAAAAGACTGTTAGAAGTTAGTATTCAGTGCGATAGAGGATGGCTGCTGATGAAGCACAATAGTCCTGTACATACCAATCTATATTGGATTGGTTTTGGGAAAAACTTCTTGTTACCTTTTCTTTCCTCTTGGTGAATTGTTTCCTGATGCTCATATTGGCCTAGAAATGATGTCAGAATCAATGTTTTATGTTGATGTCACAAAGCAAGTATGTGTTTTTAAAAAATGATTCAAAATAAAAGGAAATAGTGTGTCTCCTGTTCTGTTTTCTTTCCTTATACAGAGTATACTGCACTTAGCAGAAGGAAAAGAAGACAAAGAACATGAAGTATAAAAGGGAAACTGAACAATGGCAAAATAACAGCAAGTAGAGACAATACACTTTCATGACAACAAAACTTGCAATTTGCCAAATCAGAGAGTGGAAAGACATTGTTTTCTGTTGAGCACAAAAGGATATTTTATTTCTTTGAAGTCTTTCTTTCGGTACCTTAGAAACAAATATACTTCTGTAATGGAGGAAAAAAAAACTATAATCTTCTTAAGCGTCTCATTTTCTCCTTTTTCTCCACGCTTGGATGCTACACTTGCTCAAGAGTAGCTGTAAATTGACTCTTAATAGTCACAGCTCTTACAGAGTATAGTGTGTCATGTGTATTTTACATTCCTTATTATAAAACCTTTGTCTCAGCAGAAAAAACATTCATTATTAATGATTACTTTATTCAATATTTATTATATCTCTGCTCTTCTGAAATATAAAATTATAGCTATCAAATATTAATAAACATTCAACATGTTGGAACTATGTGTCATTTAATTACACTTAAAAATAAACAGTGTAAGTCAAGAATACATTTCAAAAAGTCTTAAGACCAGGATCACCTTAGTAGAAATACAGTAGAATGCACACATCTTGATTGCAGCATCTGAGATGGGCAAGACGAAGTATTTCAGATGTTAGTATAGTCAGTATCATTTTAACAAAAAAAATAGAAAAGGTAGATTCATAATGTACATAGCCTTTGAAAAAACATTTGACATAAGGAGAATTAATATTCTATTTGCTATTCTAGGTGTCAATTATCCCATTCAATGAAAGACTCATGAATGATGAAAAAAAAGGACAGTGGGTTATATAAAATATTACTAACTTCACAGGACCCCTTTGAAAAAAGTATTGTACATGTTCATTCAAACATAATTTTTTTCTTTTTTGGCATCAGCATTGGCATCACAGCCTGCCAGTAACTACTTTATTTTGGTAGAAATGCACATTATTTTAAAGTATGTCAGCTTACACATATATGAACATGTTATGTTCCGATAATAATGTTGAAACACAAAGCCAGAAGAGCCTAGATGAAATTATCTAGCACCATGTTCAATTGCTTCTTGAAAACCTCTTACAATGGGGACTCTGAGAGCTCCCGGGGAAGGTTCCAGTAAATTATCATTTTAATTGTAAAAATTTTTTCTCATATTGAGACGAAAAACAATGTGGCTGATATTCCAAGCCTTTTATGGTTTAAGAGGTCTTGGGACAATTGAACATCAAATGATTGGGCATCTGAACTGCAGTTGATACAGGTTGCACAATTCACGATGAGTAAACCAAAAGAGGGATCTGTGGAGCTGACGAGTAACAACTTCACATGGACTTTTGTTCATCATGTCCATGCCCTGGTATCACAGAAGTCTTTGTAAGTCAGTTTAGAACATTTTTGGACTCATATCTGCAAATGCTACATGTTGAGATTCTACAAGAAAAATGTATTGTATGTGGTTCTTGAATTGTGATTCATCTGAGAAATTGTGCATTTTTCACTCTTTCATCATTTGAATGTCACCAACTGCTCAATGTCTTTTATAGCACTAAAGTAGCTTAGTAGGTTTGTTTGCTTTTTTCATTGTTTCCCTACATTTTCTAACCCTCTTTTTTGAGGTGTTCATTGTACCTTTTAACATCACATCTGTTATGCAAGGCTTAAATTCTGGGGAACAAATTATGACCTCTCTTCCATATTATGTGAATTCTTACAGCTTTTATGACAGCATAATGAAACTTGAAATCCTTAAAGAGGCAAAATATCTCAACAATACTTCCCAAAAATACAGGGTTGAACTGAACAGAGGTCAGTAGTAGCATTTCTCAACTTCAGGTAAACAGGTAGTTACCAGTTGACAGACTGACAAACAGTAATCCTGTTTGAAGCAGTTATCTAAACTGCAGTGCCAGCGAAGTAAACGTGTCTATGCACTAACACTGCATTTGTTTAGTAAATGAAAATCTTTAAACCTCAGTGGAGACGTGAATTAGTTCTTGCACAGTGGTAGCAGGACACCACTGGCAGATCTTTTTGACCTCCATATTAAAAAATCCACATTCAAATATTAGCAAAATTCAATGCATTATTGTAGAAGTAGGATAGCATGGTAAATATATTAATCCTTTTAAATGCAAGAGTTGTGTCTGTATTTTGACTACCTTAGCAACAAGTCTGAGGTGTATGCTAAATCCCCAGACAACTTTTAAAATGAGATAAAGGGCTCTACATGCTTAATAACATCATCCAAAGTCCCCCTCATGCACCAACAAAAGAAATTCTGAAAGAAAAAAAGCCATTGTTGAATGCAAAACCAATAGAGAACTTTCTAATCCCATAAATACAGAATGTGCAAGCTTTATATGCTTATTTTGTTGGTACTAATCAAAACTATCTGTGCTAATATCCCCTGTATGGAAAAATGAATAGACCTCCTGTGAATGTTTGTTGTTTTAAAAGGTTTGTCATCTTACTAAGAAAAAGCAATTACTCCTGTTCTACACAGCTTGGATGATTTTTTGACCTGGGATAAATGCCACAAGTTTTTTGTTCATAACTTTCCAATCAAATTAGTGGAATGTAATTTATAGAAGCTACTTCTGCTATATCTGACCTCAAAATCAGGCAGAGAATCAAGGAAGCTTAAATATGTGAATATTTCCATTGTACTTACATCCCTCTGTGAGAAGGAATGCTTAAAATGTACCATGCAAAATTCAAATAACTGTAGAAAATTAATGCCTCTAAGCTAAAGGCATACATGCAAAAATATAGTTTAATTAATGGAAGCTGCTGTTGTCAGTGTACTGGTTTTTCATTCAATTCATAGATTTTTTGAGACAAGATCGTATTTTTATATGATCAGGTCTAACACTCTGCTTCATTCTCCATATTGACCTCTTTTTTGCAAGACTTGCAGCCTGAATTGACGTGAAGATATACATGAAGACATTAAGACACTCATCAGTATCCTTTTAAAAGGATTATCCTCACTTTTAAAAATGACATATTTGATTTCCAGCTTGAATAAGGCCAGATTTCCTGTCCACCTACTGGTTCTTGGTATGCCTTTTTCTGTGCAATTCAGGACCCTAGCAGCACTTATACTTTCTCTTTATGAAGAAACTGAGTCACTGTAGATCAGTCAGCTTCTAGTCTCATTTCTGTGTAAGATAAACAGAATGCCTTGAATTCTTTTGCAGCAAGCCTAGTATGCTTCTGTGACATTTTATCTATCAAGATAGGCAAGGTAAGTACAGTTTGGTATATCCAGGGAAAAAAAAAAGGCATTTTTTGCATATTCTGTACTACTCTACTGTTCAAACAGGCAAGAATCATGATAATTCTCCCTTTGTGCAAAATTCTTATATGCTGTTGCTTATGTTTTAGTATGGCCTGACTTATTATTATGGTCCTTCTTTACAGGTTATGGTTTCTCAATCTGTGAGTATAGTTTGCATTTCTTGTTCACAGATGTAGGATCCAGAATTTTATTATTAAATTCTTTTTGTTTGTTCCGGTTCAGTGCTTCGAGACTCATAACTCCTCATCATCTTTCATTCATTCAGTATTTTTATCTGCACATTTACTGGCAGTGACTTTATGTTTACTTCTGGTTCACTGATTAAACATTGAACAGTGTTGGAAGTTACCATGCCTATGGGATATCAGTATAAGTTCACATTAGAAGTCATACTTCAACTCCTTGAAATTATTTATATTCCATCTAATGTTCCAACTACTGATTTCAAATACTACTAATCTTTATTCCAAATAGTATACAGTACTTTGTCATGAATACCTTACAGGAAGATGTTTCATCAGTGCAGTTATAATTATCAAATGTGAAATATATATAATGTGAAAGAAAATAATCAAGTTTTTTTAATGTGATCAGTGTTATGTAAAACTATGATGACTGATTGGCATTAGCTATAATCTATTAATCTATTAAGTCTTTGCTCATTAAATCTCACAGAATTTTTTTCATTATTTTGACTGGGGCTTAAATGAGGTTACGTGGCCTTAATTACCTGTTGTCCTGCTAAGTTTCCTTAACACTGAGAAAGAATATTATATGTCTGGAGTTTTGGTTTGGTCTGAGGTTTTTTTTGTGAGAATTAAAACCTGAAAAAAATAATAAAAATAATTATCTTAACCGACTTCTACATGATTGTTATGTAAATTGTCTAGATCTTAACAGTAGTAAAATTTATCTCAATTGCATACACTACGGCTTTTTCCTTGCTGTCTACTCCTTTCTCTCTACTGGCCTGCAGTCTACTTCAGGAATTCTCATGTGATAGGATTATATTGACGCTTTGCCAATGACAATCCAAAAGACCAGATGACTTTACTAAACATTATGTTAATCCTTCTCAGTAATAGACCTCGTTGTTAACAGGATTTGTATTACTCCCATTATGATTTTATTAAACATGCCTGTTGTTTTCATTCATACATATATATGTATGAGAAAACGTGAAGATCCCTTTTTCAAAGAACAGATTTAAAGCATTTTCTCCAGCTGCTTTATTTGAGATAATAATTCCACAATACGTTAGGAATATCTCCTCTTTTTTATATTATAATTGAATTTAGTTTGTATCTAGTGGCTGATGGAAAACATAGTTCAATGTATTTTTTTAGTACAAGATATTAAACTTTACTCAATCACTAGGTTCAGTACCATGTCTGTTAAAAAACTTATATATACTTTAGAGTATATTTCTCAAACCAAAATTCACAATAACAGCCCAATTCTTCCTTTTAAGCATTGCAGAGAAGTGCCTAAAGACTATCTCATTCTGTAAGATCTATCTGATTGGATAGTAAGAAATGGACTTTGTAATTGGCATTCTGTGACATTCAGAGTTCTTGGCCCTACCAAGCTGTTTGTCAAAGTGTTCTTTGGGTGAATTGGAATATTGCTCTGTCTGAGACTTTATTCTGAGATGATAGCTTCATATACATTTTTCCCCTAAATGCTACAATTATGCAATGTATTTGTGTTTGACATGCCAGCAACTACCAACAGAAATTAATGGTTTTTTACTCAGCAGATCTAGTTGTGACTAGTTTTATCAAAGCTCTTTTCAATTGTAAGAGTCTCTAGTTCATCTAGCTCTTACTCAGAGTTACTTATATCTTTAGTACTTGAATATTAATGCCACATGCCCATGAATTTTTTAAAATCCATCTGTTACTTCCAAGTATATCATGTGGAATGTCCTATTTCAGATCCTTTGTAAGGTTCCTGCTGCCTGGAGTTGTGCAGATTCAAGGAAAGAAATGGAAAGTTGCCAGCGTAGAGGAACTTCAGTCTAACCTATTCCCACCAGTTTGATGTCTGTGCCAGCAAGAGATGAACAGAGCCTAGAGAGGGATCACAGGTCAGCAGAAGAGCACTTGAAGAACACCACAAAGGAATTCCAGCTACTCCAGCCAGTAAGCCAGCTTCATCAAGGGCCTAACTTAAACACCTCTATGCAAAATCATATAGCATGAGGAATAAATATGAAGAGTTAGAGATGTGTACACATCCACAGGGCTGCTATATCACTATCATCATGGAGAAGTGATGGGATGGATCTCATGACTGGAGCATTGGAACTGAGGGATACAGGCTCTTTAGGAAAGACAGGCAGGAGAGATGAGAAGGAAGTGTTGCTCTCTATACCAGTGATCACCTGAAGTTCAGGGAGTTTTGCCTGGGGATGGACAAAGAGTTGATCATGGGCCAGGTTTAAAGGGAAAGCCAGGAATGTGTACAGTTCTCATGAACAGTTCGACTCATGAACATCTCATTCTAGTTCATAAAGCGGCCTGCAAGAAAGCTGGAAAGCGACTTTTTACAATGACATGTAGTGTCAGCACAAAGAGTAATGTCTTTAAGCTGAAAGAGGGTAGATCTATATTATATATATATATAATATATTAGGAGGAAGTATCTGACATAAGTGAGAGTATTGAGGAACTGGAACAGATAGTCCAGAGAGGTTGTGGCTGTGCCACTCCTGGAAGTGTTCAACATCAAGTTGGAATGGGCTTTGAGCAACCTGGTCTTGTGAAAGGTTACCTTGACAAAACAAGGTCCCTTCCAACCCAAGCCATTCTATGATTCTGAGGTGGGAAGATTCTGTCATAGTTACATTAATAGATATCTTGAGTTGTGAAGTTGAACCAGATGATTTGAAGAGATCGCTTCAATTCTTTGAGTAATTCTGTTTCTGTGTTTCTGTCTTCTCTATTTTTTCTTAGTAGTCATCATGGCAAAAAAAAACTTAAAATATATATATATGTCCAGTTATTAGAATATTCTTAAGGGAAAATTGTTAAAATAAACTCCTTTTTACAGTTAGATGTCTGGTTCTTAATGCAATATTGCCAAACACATGGGCTACATGCCTGAGTGCTGATAGTAACTATTATTTCCCTTAGTAATATGTAAAATGATGAGAATGCTCCACCTAGGGAAACAATCTCCTCTATTCTTTCAGAAAAGATACAGCAAGAGCTGATGATAACTGCTGTCACTGTGGGTCAGTACCTATAAGGTTTGAACAACCCTTTTGACGTGAATTCTTTCATCAGCGACCTGAGTATTTTTGATGTATTGCCGGACCCTATTTTGAATCCATCAGCTGAAGTACAAAGGCAATATGTTATCTCTGGTATGTATCTAGTTGACATTTCAAAGGAAAGTTTTATTTTAAAATATATTTCTATAATATTGTCCTGTATAACCTTGTATTCAATGAAGAAAATGCAAAATTTACAAATGGATTTTGGCAGTGCTTGTAAACATATGATTAAAGCATATTCATTTACTTGTTGGTAATTTGAGAACTTTGGATAGTGTAATACAGTATATGAATATATTTAGTTTAACCTGGAGAACCCTATAATTAATACACAATAAATGCTTCTCCTGGTTTTATGAATTATGGCATGTTTGAGGCATTTATTAACGTTGCTCTAATTGTTATTTTGAATGTGGTTAAGCTTCCTCAATGTTCTAAGCTAAATATAAACCAGAATTTTTCCAATATGCTAACAAACCTAAAGATATATGTGTTTTGGTAATTCTATCATTCAAAGTTCATTAATATGGCTGGATGCTAAGACTTAATTAAATATTTCAAAACATCTACTCCGATTGTTTTAGATATCCTCACATTCATTGCACAGAGGTAAGAGTGTTTTACCAGGCAGCCATCTTGGTACTCTTCTACAAACAACATTTAAAAATTCCTTCCTTCAGTGCCAAATTAATCAAATTAAAAATACACTGTTTAAGAAGCTCAAAACTCAGTGGCATATGCTGTGACTTCTAATTTTTTTTTACTTTCAGCAGGTCTATGAATCAAATATTTTAGTGCAAAAAGCAGTGACAAGACTATATAAAGGAACTACTCTAGTAATTTGAGAAAAAATAGTTCTGTTGTTTCCAGCAGTTTGACATTTCAGCAGAAGCTATCTTTTTTGTTCTTTGACCTGGCTTTAATGGAAGTCTCCACAGAGTCATAGATTTCAAATAACTACTATAGAAGTGTAGTCTGCCTGAATTAAGGCTGAATTCAGGCTGCAACATTTCGAAAAGTACTTCCTCCAGTATAGGGAATGGCTTATATCTATTCCACATGTAGTTAGCACCAAGACAAAAAAAATGTGTTTATGTCAAATCTGACTCTAGGTTTGCAACGTTGTTACTTAATTTTTAGTATCACATTTTGAGGTTGAATTAGAATAAATTACTAAAATGCAAATATTGTATTTTTGCTTTAAAATGGTGAATAGTTTTAAAAAAGAAACCAACATACCAAGCAACTAATTATATTTCATAGACTATTTACATAACATGGGCCTAGAGGACAGTCTATGACAATGTGTGATCCTTCATGGTGAACTAAACATTACGAACTCGCAATAGAGGGCCAAGTATGATCAAAAACATGACATGGTCATGCAAGTGAGAGATTGAAAAGAAAGCCTAGGAACAAGTCTGAACAAACAGACATGGATGGATCTGAGTAATAAGGAAATCTGTTAAGGAATCTCCCAACACAAAAAAAAAAAAATGAAGAATGCTTTAAGAGTCTTTTTTTCTCCCCAGAGACTGGTCAACAGTTTCAATCACTAAAAGTAAGGCATTAGGAATAAAGGAAGGATATCAAGCAACAGGTTATCAGTAAAGATAAGAATATTTCAAAACTTATCTGTTAGGTGAGTGCGTAGGTCATAGAATTATACAATTATTAGTTTGGAAAGGACTTCCTGAGATGAACTAGCCATGACAGCTGACCTGAAAATGGGTTATTCCATACCATACAACATTATGTCCACTGTATAAATTGAGAGGCATCGGCTAGGAAGATGGATTACTGCTCAGGCGTTGGTCAGAGTGTGGTGAGCACTGTGTGTCATTTAGTTTGNAATTTATTATCTATATAACTAGATAGAAAATATTCTACAACATACTATATTACTTACTATTAAAATATAATTATATCACTATTGTTATTGTATTTACTTTTGCATATTATCTTAGATTGTTATAATTATATATGTTACTTGCATAGTTCTTATCATTATATATTATTGTTTTGATTATATTTTATTTCATTTCAGTTATTAAATTGTTATCTCAATTGATGAGCTTTACGGTTTTTGGTTTTTTTTTCCCCAGTTCTCCTCTCCATCCATCTGTGGGGAAATGTGTGTGAGTGAGAGGCTGTGTGGTACTTCGTAGTGGCTGGGATTAAACCACAACAGTCACAATGGTGCATTGCTGGTTCATGGTCAACTTGTTATGATGTTACTTAGGATCAGTACAGGATAATGTTTATCCGATCTAATTACCCATTTGAAGCCCTGAATGGATTTATCTCCCCTGCAATATAATGTCAAATATTCAGATTACTGATTTATCTTCCCCAAAACATAATGGCAAACATTCAGATCACTGGACAGCATAGGAGTATTCCCAACATACCTATAAATCTTTTCTAACTATAAAATCTGTTACAGTAAGGAATTAGAATGAAGTAGCCAAGGAAAGAAAACTCCTTCTCACACAGTTTTGGATACAGGACTGGCATCACATGTAGTCCCAGTGCAGCACAGTAGCTTTCCTCAGTCTCTGGGAGACACCAAACTGCACATCAGGGTCTTTGTAACAAGTACAGCTAACAGCAGGGAAAGGCATTGCAAGCTCCTTCCCTGACAGCTAAGGTGGCCTCTGCTATTTTTATCTTGATATACAAAGACATGGACTATACTGCAGAGATCAGTGTAGTACTGGTTACCATGATATAACTCGTGGGTTTCAAGTAGTGTTGTCCTTGCCAGATATGGAATTCAGAAAGCATACTATCTCCAAACAACACAATTGGCATAAATGTGAGATTGTAGGAGTTATCCGTTTACACACACCGGTACTGGAGGTGCTTCTACCTGTAGTTTGTCTTTCAACAGAATAAAAGACAAAATAGACCTCTTAGTTTAGCTTTTCTGGATGTATTGATTCAGGAGCCACTTCTGGATAGAAAGCATGTCATTCTACAAATGCTGTGGATAAATGTTTAATAGTAGCATTGTTATTTATTATAATTACCAGGCCATCAGGTGTATGATGGAGTAATGGGAATATAAAACAGCCAGTATTAGACAAAAGACACATATTAAGAGTAAGAAAACACCTTAACATCCAAAATGTGGTAGATAATGAAATATTTGCATCAATGCTTGATGCATTTCTTGGAACTGTGGTAGTATCAAAGTAACTTACATGTCTCAAATTAGGAATAATTGGAATAAGCTATATGCACTACATAAAAGAACATATCAGGTTATTTGATCTAATAATAGGTGGTTTGTTTTGTTTGATTTTTTTTTCATAAATTCTGTTACTTTCTTTGCACCATTTAAACAACCTAAAACTTCACATGAAAGAAATGAAAATGTAATTGAAACTAAAAACAGCATTAAAGATTACTGACACAGTATTAGGGATAAATCAGAAAAACGGCTAAAATGAATTGCTAAATCAGTGCTTTTACAGATTTCATTAGTTTAGTTAATTGGGGGGGAAACCTGGCTAGTTTTAATAACCTGACTAGACAGGTAGAATACTAAATGGCTAAAAGTGATTTTTAAAGTTTATTTCTTTTTCATGCTTACCATAGTAAATACCTTGGGAGTGCTTCTAAAAATACTTAAACATTTGTATGACTATGCAGATAAACACCATCATGTAAAAGAGAAATGTAAGGCAAAAAGTATGCCTTAAGAATTCTAAAGATTCTGAGCAAACTGTTTTGAAGTGAGGATACAAAGAATGACAGAGATCATGAAGGACAAGGCCATCTAGCCTTGTGGAAACACAGAGAAGAAGACTGTGTGAAGAAAAAAATTCAAAGTCAAGCAAGTCAAAAATCAAAACAGCCTTACAAAGTCAGACTGATGATCTATCTACTTCAGTATTTTACAGTCATCAGTTCTATATTCAAATAGGAATGCACAAGAGTAAGTGTGAAATGCTGCTTGTCTCCTAGTTTTCACCAATTTATGTCTCATGGACTTCCTGAGCCAAAGGTCATGTTTTATATTTAACAGGCCTAAGAAAAATTTTAGGTTTTTTAATTTTTCCAGATGCTTATTGAACTCATATACATATTGAACATGCACAACATTATCATAGCTTTTTATTTAAAAAAAGGCAGATACTAAAGTCATTATAGAAGGCAGTGGTGGGTCACACACAATCACAGAAGGATTAAATACCACTCCATAGGCATGGTATACTATCATCACTGCTCACTGGTGGTGTTCCTCAAGGGCTGACTCTGGAACTAAGAAGGTTTAACACTTTAATGTTGGCCTGGATAACTAAACCATATGCACTTTTAACATGTTCATAGATAACACTAGCTTGATGACGGAGGCCATCGTGGGAAGCACAGTATGCTTGAAGTATATTGACAGATTGGAGAAACTGACAGAAGCTTTATGTAGGGCAGTAATTGCAAATCTTAAGTCCTGCACCTGGGATGGGATAATCCCACACAAAGGTTGAGGCCCAGCTGGACAGAAAACATCTCTGCAGACCAGGGCTTGGAAGTTCTAACAGACTACAGGTTCAACATGAGGCAGCAACTGAGATTCTAGCAAAGGTAATGAATCAAATCCTATGAGGTATTAGCAAGAGAGTAGTCAGCAGGATCAAAGCAACAATCCTCTCTCCTGCTCCTTGCTGTGGTGGTGGAACATGATCCGGTTGGGATATGTCCTCATGCCCTGGGGAGTTCCCATGTCTCCTAAGTCCTGGTTCTAGATACCTGCTGTCCTGCATAGCACCCTGACAAACCTGACCAAAATACAGACAAAACAATAAGTAGAATTCCTTCTGCTCTTCTCATTGCTCATAAATGTACTTGCAGTAACTAAAGAGTATCTCATTTACATCAAATGGGGCTCAGAATTTCAGCTTTCTATTTAGGCCGAATTAACAATCCAACTGCTTTTATCCTTCTTCTCAGTTTTTCCCTTCATTATTTTTTTCCTGTATTGTTTACTAATTCAAACCAAATCGAGTAAGTATTAAACTGTTCACTATGATACATTACATTGAAAATCCACAATGCATGAATTTCTAGCAGCAAAATCTGTTTGTAAAAATTAATTTTACATTCATACTAATGAAAGTCTTGTATCTCATTTCCTGTTCTGAAAATTTACTCCTAAATTCTTAAAAGGTAAACTAGCTGCCAATCAAGGCAAATACAAGAATCAGCTAAATTATCCAGTACAAAGTCCGTAATGGACAAAAACATTACTCTTCTGTCTAAAATTCAATTTTATTACATTAAAAATGGTCAAATAATTCCTTTTGTCTTCTAAGTGTTAAGTCGATGAAATATATAAGTTTTGCTGTAATTCCTTTTATACAGAAACTGAAAGCAAGATGTCATTTAAATGGGCAATTGCCCAAAGACTGCTCTTTTAACTCTTGTTTAATAACATGAATGTTAGATCCCTTTGGGACTCTCGTCCACTAAAGAAACTAGTAGTTTATTTCCACACTTCATTACTAATCAAGTTTCCAGTGCAACGTCTAAATAATTACTGAGACTTGTCCATTTTATAATATTTATCCATTGATTCATTCATTCTACTTTTTTATCATACTTATTTACAGCTACCCATCTCAGTTATCGATCTATAGTTCCCTGGATTCTTCTTAAATCCTGTTTAAAAAGTAGTATGAAATGAAAACATTACGTATTAGTCTAAGCATTAATGGGCTCATGATCCCCAATAAATCCCTGATAAAGATCTGTGGTTGGGCAGCAGTTGTCTATGAGGGGAGAAAATCTTTGATATGCTGCAGTTTTCCAAGTCTCCCCTTTTGCTTTTATAACTTGTCATGTTAGTGTTTTTCTTCTTACATCTGCTAGCTGCCTTGGCTGCAGCTTTTAACTCTAACCAGAGTCTTCCTTACCTTGCATGGCCTTAATCTATATGTCTATCAGATAAAGCTAACACCTAGCTATTTTCTTTGAGTCCTAATTGTAAAGGAGAGAGTTTTCTCAAAGTCCCAGCTACAGGAGTATTTACTCAGGCTTCATTGCTGTTTCACTGCTGATGAGAGACTTGATGATCCCATCCTTAGGTATTCATACAATATTTGGGCAATGTGAGGTCATGTGTCTGAGCAAACAATTCTAGGTACAAAACATACATAAATAGATGTAACAATAGCTCAATATTTCTGAGAACATGGTCTTGTCCTTGACACTCAACATGTGTGACGGAAAGATAAAATTTGAAATTTCAGAGCAAGAAAACACACAGTATGCCTTCTAAATTCAAGGCAAAAGGACTTCCAGTATGTTTTGTAGTACTTCAGTACAGCATATCAGACTTACATGATCAATTGCATGTAACAGCAGACAGTGTACAAAAATCCAGATTTTTTCCTAGCCAATCAACAAAAGGAGCTCAAACACAATAATCTGTCTAAAATGCTTAAAATGAAAATTGAATACTTATATTCCTAGTATTACATCACAGCAAACACACTTCTCCATTACTGTAAAAATAAATTTGAATGAATTTTCAGCCCTATGAGTGAAGTACAGTTGCTGTTTGATAGAGCGTTAGCATCATCACACATAAGTAAGGAATATTCTTATTTATCTGAAATTAAAGAGAGCTTGTTAAGAAAATCATATTCATGATGTAGATCCAAAGTAACAACATCTCTACTTAAAAGACAAGGACAACGTTGCCCAAATATCTCTTTGAGGCTCAGTATTATACGTCTATTGAAGATGGCTGCAAAATGGCGTGTAACAATTCTTGCTCAGTTCAAACATGAAGTTTCCAAGAAATTATTTACACTTTTAAAAGAGTTATGATTATCTTTAAGAAAGTGATAAATAATTTTTATTTGTTTATTTGTTTATAAAATTTTGCTAAAATAAATTTTGAGACCTGATATACAGACACTGATGAAGACCTCTAAAGCAGTCACCAAAATTTTGAGTAATTCTGCAAATAGGGATGTTTTACAGTGGCACTTGCCTGAAAAACCAAGACAGAGTGATTGAGATGTATGCGTTTACATTTTTGTACTACAGAAACTATCATTAGTATAATTTATATATTTACCACATGCACTTATCAAAATAATATTAATTATATTAACATTCATGCATAAATACAGACATATTTTTTAAAATAATGCTATTTTTGTTTTAGCTTGATCCAAAAGGGAAACAAACTCATAAACAAACTAATTTCTCAAGGGCAGTTCTATGCATTTCTCTTTAAAACATTTTTTGAAAGAATTAGATACAGAAAATAAAGTTTGGAAGAATGTACTAATTTATATGTCTCAAATTTATTTTAGTTAAAAAAATCCATTTTAATATTTTTACACAGATACTGATGTTTTTATGGAGAATGAAGGAAAAACTGCTCATTTTTGTTAATGAGACAAATATGCTAAATCACGCTGCTGTAAGAAGTATATGTATTCAGATAATGTCAGTGAAATAGCTCACTTGAAATAAAAGCTATACAGGTCCTCAAGGATGGAAGAACAATGTGATGCTGTATAAGATTAGCTTTCTGGGATCACATTGCAGAGGTCCTAAGGGTCTCGTAGCTCACTTATTCCAAACTTTTAATATTCTCATTTAAATTTCCTCAGACTTAATAATAGCCCCTAAAGTCAGAATTTGCTATTTAGGGAAAATATAAATACAACTATTATCAGCTCAGTACTATCCTCGAAGACAATGAACATACACACAATCATCCTTCTGTGTCCAACAGTGAATAGCAAGAATACTGGAGGAATTTTCACACAACCTTGTACTGCTTTGTGACAGATATTGTCAAATATCAGCAAATTGTCCAGACAAGTATTCTCTTCAGGTCAGACACTGCAGCAATACAATTGAGATTGAAACTGTCTCCCATCCAGGCAGCATTAAACAAAGTTTAATGACACCTGTTCTAATAGAAAGACCTCTAATCTATACATGTACAGAGTAATATGTACTCTGGATTTTAATACCTAACAAACAAACATGCATAAACTTACTCTTGGTTAATATGTGCTTCAATATTACTTTGTCTATAAACATAAAAAATATTAAGTGTTCATTTTAAATCAGTTTGAGTACCGAGTCTAGAATTTAATGGAGAAAGATTTAATCATTTCAACTTTTAGTGGCCTAGTATAAGACTTCATGTAGTGAAATATATTAAGCTAGACACAAGTTTTTTGTCTGTCTTTGATCTGCAACTCCATTTCAAGTGTAAAAAATCCACTGAAAAATACAGTCTGAAGGCCTTCTAACAATATTTTTTTTGTTGGTTTTGTGGGGGTTTTTGGTAAAGATTGTACACAATATCACTGGTCTAGAAAGTACTGGTATCATAGTAATTCTATGAACAATGGCATATATTTACATATAGTTAAAGAATAAAGAAGGAAAATATTTAAAAGGCTCACTCTGGTACTCCATAGTCATACATAGCCAGGTCTTAATCTTTAAAAGTCCTTTATTTTCTTAGTAGAAAAAGTAGTATTAATAATAATTAATAATATTTAGTAGTATTAATAATAATTAATAGTATTAAAAGCATATTAGTATTTTCCAGAAAATGCCTAAATCAATTATATATCCCATATTCATCTATGTTTTAGCCATATTTGTGTGAGATGTGAGAGTATCCTGCATCTGCCTGCTGATGGGAAGCAGTGAATTAATTCCTTGTTTTGCTTTCACTGTGCTCACAGCTTTTGTTTTACTTATTAAACTATTTTGATCTAAATCTGAATTCTCCTACTTTTACTCTTCTGAGTCTGTCCCTTATCTCACAGGGGCTGTGAGTAAGTGGCTTGAGGGGCTTAGTTGCTGGCTAGGGTTAAACCATGATATGACTTCACCTTCATATATTCCCTTGTTGCTTGGAGAAGATAATGTGCTTTTTGTTGCTTAGTTTGGGAAACAAGGTGTTCAAGTCATTCATCTAACTGAGCTTTGGCACTTTGTCTCACACATGATACACTACTTTGCCTCCTAATTTCCACCTGCTGCTCCTGACAGGTATTGATGTCCTATAGTCTCATGTCATTTTTATCAGCCCCATGTAACATCTGCCAATCCTATACATTTTGTGTGCTGCATGGCATCTCACATTGTAAAAGATATCACAGATAAGCAATAAACTCCATGTCTGCATTCTATTTTATGATTACCTGAACTGTTTTTAATGGACTGTTATCTGGATTCAGATATTTAGCTCACATCAGAGACAATCATATACAGAGAAAAATATGTTCATATCCAAAATTAATTTCAATCTCAATCTTTATCAATGTCTGACTATAAACTTTAAAACAATCAACATCTTCTGATTTTTTCAGATAAAAAATGTGACCCCCCGCAAAACTGTAGAATATTAACACATTGTTTTATAATTTTTATCTTGTTAAAATATTTACATATTAACACCATTAAAACCCTTTTTTCAAATTAAGAATGATTACACAATTACATCCCCTGATATTACAAGAAAGGTAACTAACAAAAACTGATAAGAGAAAATTTATATTCACTCTAGGAATTAGTTACCTGGTAATATCTGACCTATTCAAAAACTTCAGAGGAGTTACTTCTCATAAGATTATTAGGAAGAGAAAAAAATTGGTAATGACCAATTAAGTTTGAAAAAGAGCTTTAAAAATTTCAGCACTACTCAAAGTACTTTGAGTATTTTGAGACCTTAAGGATTTTGTTTATAGACTATGATTTTAGGGGATATTTTAAACAGAATCTTGAATCCTATTAAATCTTGATGGAAATGAAAATAGATCTCAGAAAAGGCTTACTAAAATACAAAAAAAAATAAAAAAGAGAAAGCTTAAATTAAAGAAGTTCAGTTCTACATAAAACCAGACTAAGTCATCAATTAGTAAGTTACAAAAAGATTTTTATGCACTGAAATTGAAACCAAGATCAAGCCATGAAGATACATAAAATGAAACAATATAAGGATGGATGGAGTTGTGTTCAATACGAGACAAGTATGCAAAAATGCAGAAAGGAAAGCTTTGGTTTGATGAGAATTGGTACTGGATATATGTTCCTACAGATTATCAGTTTATGGAAAACTGAGACTGTAAACAGCTTATTACAATTAAGAATGAATGCACTGGCAGAAAGATGGAGGAGTTTGTTTTGTGAATGTGGACCACAGGTATTCTGCCCTGTATCTCTCATTGCATTATATTCAGCTGTTGTTGCTTGTCCTGTGGGATATAGCATAACAGACATTTTTATTACCATTTTGAGAGTGTTCTTTTCCTGATCTGATTCTCAGATCAACCCTTAAAAATTATTGCTATGCCCCAAAGTGGGCCTAATCCACAGCTGCATTGCAGCAAAGTAATAGTAATACAGCATTTTCATCTTCTGCCTTTGGCAGTCATGTCAGCAGCAGTAGCAACAAGCAGCATTGACCAGCGGCACAGCCATAAGAATCTCTGCACTAGGCCTGAACTTATCTGTCCAGAGCTAGAGGTACATATGCAGGTTATTTTATAGTGGACCAAAACGTCTGGCTTGGACTTGTTAAAAAAAAAAGAAAACAAAAGCGAAAATGAAACTGAACTAACACCATTTTTCTCCAGTGTCTGGTTGATTAGAATAATTATATCTCATGGCACAAGAGTGCTACACAAAATATGGGTAAACTGTAGGCAGAAGAAAAACTGCAGGATAAGAAATACTATGTTCTTTGAAGGAGAAATTGGAAAATGACCAGTATAGTAGCCACAGTGTCAGTCAAAAAGTCTTAAACGGTGCATTTGGAAGCTCACAATCCTCAGCATTCATTGCTCTGCTGATAGTTGAAGGACTGAAATTATTTGGAAAGTAACATGTCCTGTTCCTGATCCATGTTACATTTCAGTAGTACTGTGTGTGCTATCATAGCAAGCTTTGCTCAAGTAAATCTCCCAGCTGTGTTGACAGCAGTAATGAGATACACATTTACATGCCCTAACTTCTCCACAGGTATGCTTCAGCAACGAATACAGTGGCACTCTACCATTTTATAGGACATTTTTTGTCTCTGTGGTGAGCTACTAGCAAAATAGGTGGTGGCCTAGTTCACATCTGCTTCCTAGAGTATGGCAGGCAAACAGATCTATATATTAGTGGGGCCAGACCAGAGAGAATTAACGGAGCCATTGTGCCATTGTTACTTGGCAGAGAGCTTATATTCTTACTACCATGGCTCATAAAGTTCACAAATGCAACATCATCTATCACCAGAACATCTTTAGTTACCACCTAAGGAGTTGCCAGATGGCCAGGGAATAAGTGTTTCATGGAGGAATGCCTTAAATCTCTCTTCTTTACTTGGAGCCTAATTGTTGCTTGGTATTTGCAAAAACAACAAGCACATTTTAAAAAATAAAATAAAATAAAAGAGAGTAGAAGTCAAAGTAAAGCCATAGCTACTACCTGTGCCAGTGGAGGTTTGTTTACTCATCCACATGAACCAGACATACAAAATCACAAGGGATATGCTGGCTGAATATTTTATGTAAATTTTTGACAACTGTTTGCTTACACTGGGAAATTTCATAGCTAGCAGATGCAAGTCATTAAAAAATGTCCCCTTTTTTTTTTTTCACTTTTTTTTTTTTTTTCCTCATTTTGTTCTTTCCCTGATGTCATGAAATCTCACAATGCAGCCCTGGGCAACCAATGGTCTGAAGCTTCTGCTTGTAGCTGGGAATCCAAATTCAGATATATTTTCTCCAGCCCTGCAGCCTTTGGAATCCAAGAACTTCATTTAGCAGCTCTGGAGTTTGTATTTGCAGCTATGGTCTCTGTGTTAATGATACTACCTTACTCTGAAGGGCCAAAAAATATCACTTCAACTCTACCAGGAGCAATGAACCTTATAAGGCTCTATTCAAAACAAAACACACAGTGCAAAATGGATATCAAAACAGATCAAATTCATTTGGAGCAATTTAAAATTTAGAGAATGGAGAGATATTTGTTAACTACCAGTTATTGGTCTAGATTTGGTAATAGCAGGTGCTCTTTTGATGAAATGTCACTAGTCAAGAGTATGAATATTACAGGCTTCTCTTGTCCGAACAGGAGAGGTATGATGGGAAATGCTAAACGTGCAGTGACTTCTTGCATAGATGTAGTGACATATGGTCTGCAAAATGATGAAAAGGCAAAGGTACTGAAGAAGCAGTAATGGAAGTGAGTTTGCAGTCACATTGATATTACCTACTAGATTAATCAATGAAAAAATGTGAATAATGCTTTGAGTCAACAGTAGCCTTATAAGTTCAACAAAAACAGTGTATATTGCCTGGCTATGAAAAAAAGTTATTGTGTATTGTAACTGTCAAGATTACTCTGCAGCCACACTCTCTTCCCCTTACTGTGATATGTTTATTAGCTCAGTGGAGCTGAAAGGGCATATAATTAGTTTCATATCACAAGAAAATAAAAGTGGTCACTATGCTCACCCCATCATGAAAATTATACTTTCTTTATAGCCATAAAACATCTCCAGCTTTCCTGGAGCACATTAAAGGCACATGTTTTGCTGGTGAAAGTAGAAACAAAGAGTAGGGAAAATGTGGAAGAAAGAGGGAGGGTAAATGAAGGCAGTTTGGTAGAAGTACATTGGAATAACGTTTAGTTGCAAGTGTTAATGAATGCAGGATTGTGAATACCTTTTCAGCTATTCTGAACTAGTAGTTTTTGGCAAAAAACATGTTTGCAATCATGTTGTGATATTTTTTGTTTGGTAATAGAGGCCTGTGATGGTTTAGCCCTGACTGGATGCCAAGTGCCCACCAAGTCACTCCCCCTCCTAAACTGGCCAGGGAAAAAAGTAAAAATTAGTAGTTTGTGTGTCCTGATAAGGACAGGGAGATCACTCAGCAGTTAGCATCACAGGCAAAAAAGACTCAAATTGGGGAGCAAAAGGTTTGATATGTTAACAAACTATAAGAACAGGGAGATGAGAAATAAAACCGAATCTTAAAACACCTCCCTAAAACACCTCCCTCTTTCAGGACTCCCCTTCCTCCCTCCCAGCTGCACAAGTGAAGGAGGATGGGGGTTGCGATCAGTTCATTATAGATGGACTTTGCTGCTGCTTCTCAGGGAGAGGCCTCATCACACTTTCCACTGCTACACTGTGGGGACCTTCCCATAGGAGACAGTCCCTCATGTACTTCTCCAACGTGGGTCCTTCCCGTGGGCTACAACAAAGTATTTGGATCGAATTTTTTTTGTGATTCCTGTCAGAAAAACCTTAGAGTGTTGCTTAAACATACTCATTTCTATGCTGAAAATCCCTCTTCTTCTTAAACAATTATTTATTTTTATTAATTAATTTCAATTATTTGTAAGATCTGGGACTACTCTGCCAAAGGAAAATGAAAAGATTTAATATTTTTAATGGTTCTGTCTAAACTTAAATATTTGTGGAAGAGTATCTAAAACATATGATTTTTTTTTTGTTTTGTTATTTTGGATGAAGTCTTGCTAAAGACCTGATCTTATAGGCAAACATTTTGGAAAAAATATGTTTCAAAGCATTTCACTGGGCTTATTTTAATATAAAGTAGTAACAGATAAAAAATAAAGGAATCGTAATCCTCCAAAATTTAATTATTCTCCATAAAACTTTAATAAAGCAAAAATATAAACCACATAATCATTTAATCTCATCAGTTAGGATGCACTGGTTAGTTCTCGATAAGTTTATCGTAGTACTGTAATTACTCAAATATTAACATTTCTTAATTTCCTTGTCATAGTCACTTCCATTTTAGTAAAACTATGACTCTTCTTAACAGTTTGAATTTTTAAATGTGCTTTTTAATTAAATCACCTTATGAGAAATAGATTTATGTGTTCTTAATTCACAAGATAGTCCTCCATGACTGGTGCCTGAAGTAAATCCCAAGTCCTAAGACTGTCATTCCTGTCCATTAAAAAATGATGATGGCTATGCAATCAGTGTTAAAAGTATAATTAAAAACATTTAAAAAAACCCAAAAACTATTTCACTGCATTTGGAAATTTAACAAATTATCTTATTGTTCCTGAGTACAAAATGTAGACATTTAAATGTTCATATAATAGAATGGATGTTTTCCTGTAAATACTGAATTCCTGGATCTGAGCTTTGTGTCAAACATAAAACACATGTATTACTCAGTAAGCTGAGAGACTGAATACTGTTGTCTTGTTTATTTGGATTTATCCTTTAAAGACACCAAAGACATGAAGTTCAAAGGGAATAGTCAATGGAGTGGTGAATTGTGGACTAATATAACTAATTTTCTTTTAATATAAATGCAAACCCCACAACTTTATAGTCTGAAAGTGGATTTTCTTGTGAGAAAAAAAATATTAATTCAACAAGAAGAGTTTAAGGTAATAGACCAAAAATATGCAACAAATAGGAATTTGTTTTGCAGGATCACCGTAACTGTGCACAGAACAATCATTGATTGTATTTTCAGGTTTAAAGCTTTCAACAACTAATAAGCTCTCTTTTCAGTCGTTTTACATTTGATTTTCTAAACAACTAACATTCTGCAACAAAACTGACATCCTGCAGTTTTGCAGACCCTCACTTCACCCATTTTTTTCCTTACATAAGTGAAATTATACAGGCCAACAAGAATTTTCATCCTGGCCTAAACATTTCCAGAAGAGTAGTTCAACTACTGTTGATCTTCAGTTCATGCACATGCATTCTGAGACAAGTAAAGTACCAATAATCGGATTAAATAACATATACATGATATAAATAATAGACAATAATAAACAGATATACAACGCTCTATCCATTTGACTGTATTAAATCAAGATATTTGTAAACAATGCAATATATATTTATTTTTTAAAAAGTGCCTAGGTTCAATACTAATTTATTAATATTCAAGTATACTCACAAGTAGTATGGTAAGCTTCATATACAGCGACTATGATGATTTTTGGTTTCCTATTCATAGTAATGTCTGAAGAGAATTTGATAAACTATTTCTATGAATTCATATTCTGATTTAAAACATAATTAGTTTATAATTAGTTACATCTAGTAAGGTAAGAAAGGTTAATTTGAATTTTATAAAGCAGCATATTTCACACCAAATTTTTATATAGGCTGATTTAGAAAAACAGCTATCTGGATAATGATTAATTTTGGAAAAATGATTGAAACTCCATTTTCTTATTGCTGCTTTTATCTGATTCACAACACACGACAGGGAAAATCCAAGTATCTCCTCAGATCACCAAATACACACTTTGGTCTCTATTTTAAATTGGGATTATTGTAAACCATTACATAGCAGTCATTTTCTGGTGAAGTATTTTAAGTGTAAGCCTTCTTAGCTTGTCAACTTGTTTGGGAGCAGATGGTGAATATGGCCAGGTGGTTACAATTGGGCTTTTTCAGCAGAGAAAGCCACCATTTCAGTAAATGATAACTAAACAAATAATCTGCTGGCATTTCCAACTCTTCAAATAGCATTCATTAAAACACATGATTGAGCACTGAATACTATAATGTCCTTGATAATGATCTACAGTATTCTCACCATCACTTTAAGGAAATACAGCATAATTTGCTAATAAGATGAAATTCAAGTCAAATATCTTTTGACTATGGTAAATAGAAATGGTTTACTTCCAATATGCTGCTCATTGGTCCTTAGATTCACATCCAAATATTAATTTCTTCAAATAGTAATCTTAGTATTATTTCCATAGAGTTAGTTGTAATCCCTATGGAGTCCAATGAAAAGACCATTAATTCTTATTAGCTTCAGAGTAGACACCTTCATATTGCACATATTCAAATTCATATGTGATGGTTATATTATTCAAAATTAGATATATGAAATGTTTCTCTAGGAAATCTTCTACTTATAGGTGGTTATAATAACGAATTGTTCACTTTCATCTGTTTTAAAGAAAAGCTGAAAACTGATTTTTTAAAATTATTCTAATGAGGAAAAGTTTTAAGGAGAAACATTAAGAGTGATATATATTCCTTCCTTGGATTAATTCTGAGGTCTTTTATCCATTAACTGCCTAATGTAAAAAGCACAAGTAGAACTGAGAGCAGAATGAAACTTCATTCCTATCCTTTATAGATATGGTAATTTTTAAGCTACTACTAGCATGACAACTGGAAACTGAGATTTTCTGAAGTCTGATTTGCTGGTCATTACTGGCATAAAAATTCTGAATGTCTGATGATTTTATATTACATTGTCTTCCACAATGTGAAAAGATCTTGGTTTATAGTTCACTGACTGCTAATATATCTGAAAACTGATAAATGCTTACCAATATTTTGTCTACTTAAATACTAGTAGTGCATCCAAAGGTAAGATTTACAGATTTGTCACATCCAGTTCAGGATGTCAGGTGTAGTAAGCTTAGGCACCACATGTCTTTAATTATTTTAAATTCCTAAGTAACCATTAACTCAATTATGAGTTTTCTCAATCACCTGTAAATTATGTTCAATTGGATTTTTTGTCTTCTTCTTATGACCATTAACAAAATCTGTCTTTGAGTTTAGAGTTTGCATAGCAACAACTACAGATTATTATTATTTAAGAACTTTAATAGTCTTGAATTGTTGTTCACATCATCAAAGATAACATGTCTATTCCTATAAGTAACATGAAAGGTGCCAACATTTGTAGCATTGAGTTTGACATTAAAAAAGTACAACAATTACATTTGTAGTTGTGCTTGTTCTTTCCACAGTCTTACTCTGCCTATATTAATGTTTATTTTCAAGATAAAATTTTGTATTTTAGATAAAGACTGGCTTATTGGAGAAATATATTCTTTTTCTCACGTCTTTCAAAGGAGAGAGGAAGCTTAAAAGGACTTCTAAAGATTGTGCTTGGACCATTCCACTTTGTGGATATCTGGATTTTGTAAGAGTGCATCAAGCAAGCTGATGATGTTCTCAGTAGGTAAAAGAAGAATCAGAATTCCTAAAGAAAATTGATGTTAGGCACAAGTGTTTGAGTGGAAGATTTTGTAAATTTTATTATATCAATACATGTTTCAGCTTTCATTGGGAAGTTCAAAGACTATATATTCTATTGACTACAAATAGACGATAGTGTAATTGTGTACTCACTGAATGATCTGTTTTGCAGGTGAACAATCAAGTCAAAAAAGTTGGATCTGAGAAAGGAGTCTTTGAGTTTAATGTACTCTTACAGAACAGTAGGTAACTCTGAAACTAAAGGTTATTTTATTCATCAATATGATAATCTACTTAAGTGAGCAATTCACTTTAAACTCTGTATTCATTTGTATTACATAGCTATTTATAGAATAATCTGGGTTTTTTTCTCAGACACTTAGAGTGTGTGTGTGTGTGTGTGTGTGTGTGTGTGTGTGTGTGTGATATGCTGTCTGAACATAAGCCAGCAGTGTGCCCAGGTGGCCAACAAGGCCAATAACATCCTGGCTTGTGTCACAAATAGTGTGGCCAGCAGCACCAGGGAAATGATAGATCCCCTATACTTGGCACTGGTGAGGCTGCACCTCAAATAGTTTTGAGCTCCTAAGATTGGAGGTGTTGAAGTGTGTCCAGAGATAGGCAATAAAGCTGGTGAAGGATCTGGAGCACAAGTCTGATGAGGAGTGACTGAGGGATCCGGGAGTGTTTAGTCTGGACAATAGATGGCTGAGGAAAGTACTGATTGCTCTCTGTAACTACCTGAAAGGAGGTTGTGGTGATAAGACAGGAGGAAATGGCCTCAAGTTGCACCAAGGGAAGTTTAGATTGGTTATCAGGAAAAATTTCATCACCACAAGGCTTGTCAAGCCTTGAAATGGGCTGTCCAGGGAAGTGGTGGATTCACCATCCCTGGGGATATTGAAAAGACGTGTAGATGTGGAGCTCAGGGATATGGTTTTAAGAGGTGAATGTGGCAATGCTACCAGTTGGACTTTATGATTTTAAAAGTCTTTTTCAACTTAATTAACTCAGTGATTCCATGTTTCTATTCTATAATTCTATGATATTAAAGGTAGAATATTTGTGTTCTAAAATCTATAACTTATTTTAAATTAAGCATGATTCTATCCAAAGAAACAGCAATTTTACCAGTAGTATATCAAAGGTTCATTCTAACTGCAGTGAAAGCAGGATGAATTCTTGCATATATACATATATGACCAGTCACTGTTTAGTTGTTGTGCGACACTTTTACCTGATAAAGGCAAACCAAAATTTACGAAGCATAAAAACTGAATTTCAGCAGTACTGTTAAAAAAAAAAAAGTCTGTCACTTATTTCTTACGTTTCTTTAAAAAATAATTTATCTGCACAGTCACAACTCATGAGCACAATCCATCAATAAAGTAATATTACAGTTGTTGAGCTGTTAAATCATGATCCATTTTGAATAGTTTAAAAGCCTCTGGGATTCTTTATATATAGCTTCCTCTTGTGTTTACTTTTTAATTTGTAACATGTACCATAGAAATGAGTTATAGTGATGAATTTCTAGTTTGTGATTATTAGTTTTTTAGATTAAGCATTTTATCTCACTAGCTGCAGCCAAATATAATTTCCACACAGAGCAGTCTATTATATTCATTCAGTGCATGAGGTTTCAATTTTTTCAATCCAAATGCAATCCCAGTAGCTAGCTAACAATACAGTATACTGATCAGAAGCTGCAGAGCAATTATTAACACATATATATCATATTGCTGTGTAGAAAGAGATCAGGAAGGACTGGACCTTACAGGAAGAACTGTTTTGATGGTTTGTTGTTTATTTTCCTCCATTTCCTCCATCCTATTTCTCGGATGATTAGGGTCAAGGTTCTTGGGGACCCATGAGCCTCAGCACCATCTGGCTAATTCCATGTCTCATCTGAATAAGAGTAGTCCCAGCAGTTGAATGACTGTTGGGTAGTCAGTGACCTCCTTTTAGCTAATAGACACGATTGACTGAATGAGTCCTAACTGTTTAGAGCATCATGGGAAGTTCTGTAGGGTGATTTGAATGGTTTGAGGTCCAACACATGTTGATGATGAAGCAGGATGTGTCAGTGATGAGTAGGCTGAGAAGTAACGATGCCAAAACTACTGCTTGGCATAGTTTGCCAGTGAACTGGTCATGTGGACTGTACCACAAAGTGTCATTCACAAGTTGTACCAGATAGTATATGGTTCAGTTGTGACCATCACCCAGACAATAGAAGTGACTGAAGACATCTATAAGGGCCAAGATGTATCTGAGATTTCTCTCCTTGAAGTACTACTTGGCATGTTCTTCCCTTTTCCTGTGCTGGAGAGCCTGCACGCTGCAGAGCAGACCCACACAAGAGATAGAGAGGAGCCTTTGGAATGAATGCACGTCGGAGCAGCCCATGCAGGGCTGCCGTGTGTGTGAGGTACCCCATGGAGGTGCAGAGAGGACAGGTGCAGAGCTCGCCTGCACTGAGGAGAAAGAAACAGCAGAAGCTATTTGGAATAGACTGACTGAAACCCCCATTCCCTGCCCACTTGAGCTGTTCCATGGGAGAGGAGATAAAGACACCAGGATCAGGGCTCCAAGCCCGGGGAAAGGGGAGGGATGGGGAGAAGGTGGTCTTAAAGGGCTGGTCGTACTCTTCATCATTGTACCACTCTGTGTTGTTTTGTGTTGGTTATGTTTTTGGGATTTTATGATTATGTTTTAGTTGGTGGTGGATTAAACTATTTTCTGTTTTCTTCCTCAAGCCCAGTAGCCTGGTCTGTTTTGTCCGGGACCATAAGCAGCAATTAAGCCCTCCCTGCCCTTTGGCATTTCTCATATTTTTGGTACTTGAGTCTAATCACAGTCTTTTGTCTTCTGATGGACGTAAGCCATGACATTGCCAGGCATTAATTACATGGAAAACTCATGTTTTAATTTTTTTTTTTTTTTTTTTTAATACCAATGACATTTCAGAAGCTTTTGTTTGCTTGATCAGCAATTCAGAAATTAACCATAGTGTTAAAGTCAAACCTTTTGACGTTATAAAGCTAAAGTTTCTTTTATGTTCTATTTTTTATATTTATTTGTATATTTGTGCTTACTGTGCATACTTATATGAAAGTAAAATATTTTTTACCGTACTAAAAAGTAAAGATTTCTATGCTTTTGAGACAGTCTTCCCTCTTCCTGTCAGATTTCTATTCATTTCTACCACTTGCTTTTCTACTCCATCATTATTTATTTATTTTCAAAATAAAAAAAATATAACTGCTTTCCTCTTAGTCAATAAAATGTTTTCGGTGTGTTTTTTTTTTCTTTGCACTCTACATAGGATCTATACAGGATCATGTTTCAAATGTATGCATTCATTTCTCCACTGAAACAATTATCAAGCACAGGGACAGGCTGCCCTAGGAAGTGATGGAGTCATCATCCCTGGATGTATTTAAGAGACAGTAGTTGTGGCATTTAGTGACATGTTTTAGTGACTGGCTTTGACAGTGCTGGGTTTTCAGTTGCACTTATCTTAAAGATTTTTTCCAGCCTAGATGATTCCATATAGAAGTTTGTGGGCATTGTTTTTATAAATGTTTTTCTATATTTGCTTGTTTGTTTTCCCATGGTCAAGCAGTTCCACCATATTGAAACTGGAAAAAGGTTTTAAATAAAAAAAATGAAAAAAACACCACAGAAGCATCCCATTAAAAATACTTTTTAACCAAATCCTTGTCCTGTACTTTAATGCATATTCAGCTATGTATGTGTACACACAAAGGCAGTTACTTCAAATGTTCTTTACTATTTTTAAGGCATTCCTGAGACTGCATTTCCAGATATTTTTCATTTATGTCTTTATCCATTTTCAACTAAAGCTTTATCTGTATCTCTGGGTGACAAGGTGAGCCCAGGAATGACACAATCTTATACCTTATGATTACATATCTAAGACGTAGCTTAAAAAGCAACAGGAAAAAAGATAATCCATGGATAACAGTAATGAACAGATAAATAGGAACCTCTGTTTTCCCTGTATTAGCTCAAGTTATCCCTTAGCATTTTGCAGTTACATTATGCTATTCTGAACTTTCGTTTTCATAGAGATTTTTTTTATCTTTTTTGCTTTACGACCTACTAAATCGTATGATAATATATGTTCTTTCATATAACTGTCAGCTAGCAATGCCGTGTTGGACACAAATGTAGATGTTAGAAAACATTGCTTTGCACAAATTCCTGAGATGTGCATACTTCAGCTATGAAAAATTATTTAACCTTATTTAATCGATTAATCATCATAAAAAGAAAAATACTATGTTTGGTTTGGGATTTTTGTACTATAAGATGCCCAAGAACTCTCCCCTTTCTCACACAATCTCCTTCCTGAAATAATTTACAGCGTATCTTATCCTTTTGCTCTTTGTCTCTCATCATTATTGGTTATTAATTGCCAGGTCACTTAGGAATTGAATTATAGCACTTGTATATTTCCCTCAGGGCACTGATTATCCACTTCTTTTTCCTCCAATAGCAATAAAAGACTCTCATGAAATTAATAACTGCCAGCGCTATGTTGTTACTAGTTGAACAAACTTATTTTTGTCAGGTTATCACACATAAAAAAATTACTTCTGCATAATTTATATAATGACTGCAGAGGAAAGATATAAAAGTCTGCTAGAAGTGTTTCTTTACCTTCAAAGACACAAAGCTAGTGCATATATAATTGTATTAGAAGCAAAATGACTGGCCAATTAGGTAGAGCACATTTTCATACAATGTGTAAATGTAGTCTAAAATTGTGACAGTAACAATCTTTTACTGAAATGGTATACAATGCAACCTGTAGATTTGTGTCTATACTATGACAAGCAGGCCAACTAATCCATTTAAGCGACAAATTACTTCTAAAAGTTGATGAGTTTATACTTTTCCAAAACTTAGTAAAATATTGTCACAGAACGTTACTGTTGGACAGAAATCTTTTCATTTATTGCCTGAACTCATCATGTCCAAGAATCACAGAATCTCAGAAACTTAAAGTCTTAAGAGACCTGGAAAGATCTACCCTCCTGCCAGAGCAGGACCACCTAGAGTAGGTCACACAGGAAGTCGTCCAGGTGTGCTTTGAATGTCCTCAGAGAAGGAGACTCGACAGCCCATCTGGGCAGCCTATTCCAGTGCTCTGTCACCCTCACAGTGGATAAATTTTTCATGATGTTTCTTTGGAACTTCATTGGACATCACTGAGAACAGTCTGTCTCCTTAAATTAGAACATCAAAAAACAAAGTATATGGGTCCTATTTTTTTATCTCAATATTGACGTCATTTTTGTCATCTCATACAAATTTTATAATTTTATTTAGTTTTATTATATATGCAGACTATGTCTTCTCATAATAAGGGAAGGTGTATGTGCTCAAGATTTTTCTTTTTTTTTTTTTGTCGGCTTAGTTTTGTTGATCACATGTTCCCTATTTGAATTGTACATCATCAGCCATTTATTTCAATACTCAGCCAGTGACAAGTGAACATAATAGGATTTATCAGAAGCAGCAATGAACTACCCCTTTGTGTAAATGCCATTAATCAAAATGTCAAGCTGGATAACCATTGGGTCAAATGATAACTTCTAACCTGTAATTATCTTTATCTCTGGTTACATGAATAGTCCATAAATATTAATACTTGGGCAGTTTTACTATGCATGCATGAAAATTCCACCTATGAATTAAATATTAATTATACATCAAGACAATCAGAATACATGTCCTCACCAAATTCAAGTGTTAGAAGCTGACATAGATAGTTCTTCTTTACAGTAAAGTGAAAAATATTGAAGGCTCTTTGGAAATACTTTTTCCTGGAACTAATAATTGCACAGTTGGATCTATTAAAAAAAAAAAGAGAACCCTTTACCTCTATTGAATTATTGCAGTTTAAGTTTCAACACCTTCCTCTATGGATCCATTAAGTATTTACATATTCAAAATACTCACCTGTTAGTGATTTCTTGAGGTTTCATGACAGTTTTTCTCAGATATAATGGATTGTCTTTTTGTGTATCAATATATATGTTCCCTTTGGAACATATATTTGATTGAAGAGCCAGTGTGGCAGGACCTCTAAGGCAGTCAATGAAATAATTTTCTGAGGTCAACCTAGTGAACAAAAAAACATCTAAATGGAGCAAATGTCTAATAATAAAGATCTGGCTCAGAGTTCCCAGCTTTTCTCAGAAGGGACACCAGGGAGCCAATTGTAACTTCCTGCTTCTAGAATGACTGTGGTTACCTGTGGAGGAATTTAAAACAAACTTTTTTCTGTTCCAGTCTCACTTACTGTGTTGGAGTTTGGGTTTGTTTGGTTTTTGTTTGTTTGTTTGTTTGTTTAATTATTCCTTGAAAGTCTCAAAAAATATATATGAAAAGTACATATCCAACAGTAATTCCAGTAGTGTTATTTAGCTATTGTGGATCTATTAGAGGAATGACAAGTGTCCACAAACTTTAAAAAAGACTGAAGTCACTCATGTACATTTGTTTACTTTAATAGTCATGACACAATTTGTTCAATAAAAAATATGAAAAGTCTTTTACCCTAAAGAATATTAAAAGGATCATTGTTGTGGTTTTGCCCAGCCAGCAATGAAGCATCACAACAGTCTCTCACTTGGTGCCCCCCCCCATCCACCCCCATCCCCATTAGGATGGCAGAGACCCAAGTGAAATGGGAAGAAGAAGATAAGCAAGGATGTTGTGGATTGAGACAGGGGCAGGGAGGGCTCGCTGCCAATTACAGTTCCAGGCAAAACAGACTCCAGTACTCAACTTAGAAAAGAACAAAAGTTTATTCTACAAGAAACAGAAGAGAATAAAAGCAAAAAGGGAGTAGGATGATGAGAAAATTACAACCAGCACTTTAAGATCTCCCTCCCCCATCCCTCCTTTCTTCCCAGGCCCAGCTCACTGCTCCCGATATCTCTACCTCCTCCCTCCTCAACGGCTCAGGGGGGTAAGGAATGGGGGATGTGGTCAGTCTCTCAAGGATGAGCTCTGCCACTTCTCTCTTCTCAGATGAGGGTGACTCCTTGCATTCTTCCCCAATTCCAATGCAGGGTCCCTCCCCTAAGACATGGTCTTTAACAAACTTCTCTGGTGTGAGTTGTTCCCAGCAGCTGCAGCTCATGCCGATACAGGATCCCTCACACGGAACACAGTCCTTAAGTGAACTTCTCTGATGGGGGCTCTTCCCAAAACTTGCAGCTTCTGCAGATACAGAGTCCCTCCCACGGGGCACAGCCTCTTCTGGGCATAATTTTAATGAGCTTTGGCATGAGTTCTTCCCCACACTTACAGCTTCTGTGAATATGGGGTCCCTCACACAGGACATGGCCTCCTCTGGCTATAGTTGCTGCCCCTGACATGGGGTCTTTAGCAAAGTGAGTCTCTGACCCTGATGCGGGGGCTTTAGCAAAATGCAAACAAATCTCAGCTTCACCAGTCCTCTCCACAGGATGCAGGGGAGTCTCTGCTCCAGCACACCTCCTCCTCTCTTCCCTCACTGACCTTGGAGTCCACATGGTTGTCTCTCTCTCTCTCTTTCCACTCCTTTCACCACCACCAGTCGGAAAAGAAGAAAGGAACAGAAGAAAAAAAGAACAGGGAGAACCCTCCTCTTGCAGCTTCTTCTTAAAAGTGATTGTGGAGGTGTCTAATTAGCTCAGCCCTAGAAGTGGGTCTGGCTTAGAGCTGGGGAGAGTTTCAAGCAACTTATAGGAGCCATATTTACAGCTCCTTCCCCCTTACCAGAAACAGCTTCATGTCAAAGCATGACAATCATACATAACATTTCATTGATAAATGAACAGTTGTCTAGATCAAATTTTATCCTCATGTATGGAAAGCAAATTTAGAACTTCTTTTTATTGAAAGATTTGATTCATAATGATGTAAGATATTTTCCTTGAGGCTAATATATATTTAACAAAGAGCTACAGAATTCTAACTTTGGATATGATGTATAATATTCTTTAGAGTAGCTTTATGCATAAATAATCAATCTTTTAAGGTCTATTTATATGTATTTGTATCACTGTACTGTTTAATTAGAATCACTAGACACAGTGTATACAGGTAGCAAAATTGAACCACTTACAGATCCTTCACTCTAATCAGATCAAATGCATATGGGAGAACTGGCTGCTCACAGTTATTCAGGAGATAATGGCAGAGCTGGGAATGAATACAAAAAAGCTGGATACTTCTACATTGTCGATTCCCAACTTAGAGAGCATCTAAGTTTCAGAAAATTACTCCAATTTTACATTTCCTAGCACCATCTATTCCCTAATGTAAAGTGGGAAGCAGCAATATTTTATTTAATCAGAAATATACAAATTCCAGTTTACCAGCAACCTCCTAAATTCTGATGACAACTAACATCCAGACATCATGGTTCAATGTCATTACTGTTGTCATCTACGTTCTTTACAAGAACCTACTGTCAGAAGATTTTTCTGAGGAGATGGCAAGCTTGGATATTTGCCTTCTTAAGAATTTCAAATATAGTGACCATTCAGATTATCGGATTATCGTGTGGAGGGCACGTTCAGCTGAAAGTGATTAACTCTGTGGGTGATGAGGAATTAAGGAAGGCAGGTTGAATTTAGCCCATTCAGTAAATTTCCCACAAAGGTTTGATTTCAAACTGCTCACACAGCTCTTCAATTGTGTAAAACACAACATGAAGCCACTGTTGGGAAGAAGCAGAGATCAGCTCTAGGTTCTGTAGATAACCAAAGGGTATTGTTTTGAAAGTACATGGGATATCTGGATTATGACTGAGGCAGGTGCAGCATGATTTGACCTGGCTTCTCTGCAGGCCTGAATTACCACTATGTCCAGAAATTACCAGTATGTCCAGAAGTTCAAAACATACTTAGGATAATGCCAGCCCCACTGCTTCTAAACCCAGTCTTTATGGTAACTTGAAGGGTAAACAGTAAAGATAGTTGAGAAATTTGTATGGCCAACTAATAAAAGTATGTGAGTGGCTATGAATTACACACCAGTAATTTCCATCCCTGCTGGATATAAAAGGAGACAGATAAGAAAAGGAAAAACTTTAGCGTTATCATAGAACTGTTATGTGTTTTACATTGGAAGAGATCTCTGCCAGACAAGGTGTGGTGGCTTAGCCAGGTGTCCACCAAGTCATAATATCACTCCCTGTCCTAAACTGGATAGGAGAGAGAGAGAAATATAAGGAGAGGTTTGTATGTCAAGGACAAGGAAAATCAATCAGCAATCAGTGTTATGGGCAAAACAGACTCATCTTGGGGAGAAAAAGGTTTGATTTATTAAAAGAACAATAAGAACAGTGAGATGAGAAATAAAACACCTCCTCCCAGCCCTGCTTCTTCCCCGGGACTCAGCCAGTTCATTACAGATGGACTTTGCCGCTGCTTCTTCTCAGGGGCAGGCCTCCTTACACTTCCCACTGCTACACTGTGAGGATCTCCCACAGTCCACAGTTCCTCACAAACTGCTTGCCTTCCATGGGGGCAGCTCCTCACACCCTGCCCTAATGTGCATCTTCCACTGGCAGAACAGTCTTTCAGGTACTGACTGCTCCAGTCTGAGTCCCTCACAGGATCACAAGTCCTGACAGCAAATCTGCTCTGGTGTGGGCTCCTCTCTCCCCATGGGCTCTCAGGTCCTGCCAGGAACTTGATCCAGGGTGAGCTTATCACACAGTCACAGCCTCCTTCAGGTACCCACCTAATGCGGTGTGGGGTCTTCCACAGGCTGTGAGTGGACCTCTGCTCCCTGATGGCCTCCATGGACTGCAGGGGCACAGCTGCCTCGCCATGGGCTGCACCGCAGGTCACAGGGGAGTCTTTCTTTCAGGGCCTAAGCAACCCTTCTCCCTCTCCTCCCCTGACCTTGGTGTCTGCAGAGATGTTTTCCCATTCTCATTCCCTGTTTCTATTGCAGTTTAGCAAATGCACAACAATTTCTTCTCTCAAATATGTTATTCACAGAGGTGTTACCGATCACTAATTGGCCAGTGTGGTGTCCATCTTAGAACTGACTGACATTTTCCCTATCAGCTACGGGGGAAGTTTCCGGCAGATCTTTGGTTAAAGAAGCCATTCCTGCAGCACTCCCTGATACCAAACACCCAGCCCAGGCAAAACCACTACACAAGGACTAAGACAAGCTCAAAGCCTTGTCCAGTCAACTTATGAACAGTTTAGAAGATACACAAAAATGAATCTGGACAACCATGAAGAAAAGTTTGTAGTATCAAAAGTTGGATATATTTTTCCAGCTTTATTGCTACGTCTAGTAAAAGGTACAAATAAGTTACAATAAAGAGTACAATACCTTTCTCCCATATAAATTAGACTCAGCATCAGGCAAGGAAGTTACCTAAATGTATTTTGGATTATAAATGTGTGGATAATAGTTTGAAATATTTATAATACATATAATACTGTCATAAATTCTGTTCAGGATTCTTCTGAACTGAAAATATTCTCTTTGTTAGGTTTTCAACCTTATTTTATCACAAACATACAAAATGAACAATTTATTTTTTTTTAAAGAAAAAAGAACAATAGAATTACCTGAAAAATATAACAAAAATGATTCCATTTGCAGGTAGAAAAAGAAAACAAAAATTAAGTCACTTCCCTCTTACTGCCAAAATGAAACAATATGCATTCCCTACAATTTACACTTAAAGTCCTCTTCAGTTTTTAAACCTGATCAATTTGTCTTAAGCTTCTCCGTAAAATGTACAACAATTTGCATGATTTTCTGGTTCAGAACATTAAAGAATGCAGACCTCTATATTGCATTCAAGGCCCAAATTGTTCTCTTTACTATAACACTATACAGCCAATAGAACTATGGTGATTCTTGCTGTGCACTAGAGCAGCTTAACGAGAGACTATAAAGTTGATCTCTTTTGGTGCACTGTGCCATATACAGCTTACAGCTGGTGTAGAATTTTTAAGAAATAAAGCAGGAGTAAAAAAGCCATTTAGGGACACTCAAAACTTGTGATTTTGCTAGTAAAAAGTGCTAGGGCAATAGCCCAGGCACTGGAAATCTATATTCTCAGATTGTTAGAACGCCCAGCACTTAACAGAAATTCTTATGCAGAATTTGGCTGTTAGCTCAGTCCAGGGATCATTCACAACAGCCAGCTTGATCAAAACCATTCTGTTTCAGAAAAAAAAGGGAGACTAACAATAGTGGTAGAGTTAAATGGTGTCAGCTAGCAAAAACATACCATGATGAGTTCTCAAACTGCAAATTTGTGTTAGTGTAAAAATGATTCCACTGAAAATCATGTCTGTTGTAAACAAAGCTTGTGAGCTGTGAGATATGCCACATATGATCCCTGTAGTCACAAGGTTCCTTTAGTCAAGACATTAACTCTACACTTTTGTCTTTTTTATACACCGAATCACAGCTTTTCCTATACATAATGGGACATATGGAAAGTAGTTTTTAAGCAGTGTTGAGAACTTTATGTTTTGCCATATAATCTATATGAATCTATTTGCAGCACACTTACTGAAGAACTCTGAGATAAAAAAAACACTCTAGGATTCTGTATCTGATAACCAGTTATGTACTGTAAGCAGCTACATTCACTTTGACCTCAAAATGTATACAAATCACATCTGCTCTGCACATATATTTGTCCTAAATATCTTAAACATCCACAAGGAAGGATCCCATTCATTTTATTTAGCTTACATTTATACAGCAGTAATAGAAAAGAAAGCTGAAAGGATAGTCAGTCAGACTCCCTTTAAGACATGGAAGTTTCCCTTTATGATGAGAAAAGAAACAGCTCATCGTGTTCTTGTAGTCATGCAGGAATGAGAGTACTCAGGGGCTGTATTTGGGCAGCAGAGCTGGATGGGGAATGAACCGAAGGCTGTGCAGAGGCTGACACACAGCACTGATGCTGGTGCATGTGTATATGAGGAATGGATTTGTGAGGCATGTTAGAAGAGTCCTTCTAAATTAATCATGAGCCAGCAATGTGCCCTTGTGCCCAAGAAGGCCAGTGACATCCTGGGATGCAGCAAAAAGTGTGTGGCCAGCAGGTCAAAGGAGGTTCTGCTTCGCCTCTACTCTGCCCTGGTGAGGCCTCATCTGGAGTCCTGTGTCCAGTTCTGAGCTCCTCAGATCACTTGATGATCTTTTATTCTACTACTAACACTCTGATCATTTATCAAATTATATTTTTCCTTCAAATTGTTAAATGTTAATTCTATGGTTAGAGTTTATTTTTTTTTTCTTTTTTTCCTTTTTGTCAAGTTCTTTCACCTCACATTCTCTGGTGCACAGAGAAGTGATTTGCAGATGAAGACTAGATAGGTCAATTGTGACCAAAAGCTGGAAAGAGTAACATATATGAGGGAAAGATCTATACCAAAGAGACAAAGGTGCTGTTGGTATATGTTCATAGCAGGTAAGAGTTTTCACTCCAGTACATTTTACATTCATGTAATTTTTACATCATGTGAATCTCTAAGAACATACAAGGCAAGAAAAACCCTGTTATATTTTGCTGATTTATGCTGTATGATTTTAGTATAACCTTGACATTATTAATCCTCAGAATATCATATTCAGACTTGCAAACCAAAAGAAGTTTCTGGTTTATTCCTACCAGTAACATATCTGCACCAAAAAAAGGTTAGTAGTTTGCTTATTCCTGTTTAGAGTCTCATTTAACATCTTTTGTCATACTCTAATTATGACTTCTTTCAGTACAAGATTAAATAGGAAAAAGTTGTGAAAAAATGCACACTGTAATGTGTGTTAGTCCAGTAATGGTTTAGATTCAATGATGTATCTTGATATAGAGAATGATAGAAAGTATGTAGGTAATACACAGAAAACAAAAGATAAATACAGCAGCATATAAGGGATAGTACAAACCAGTTTTACTAAAATGAAAATAGCATTAGAATAATCTGATATAATGAGGCTTAAAAAGCACTTTCTGATACATTAAGGATGAAGAAGATTAGGAAGTAGATGTTACTTTTTTTTCAGATAAGTGAAATTAGTCAGCTGTGGTTGTATTGGATCTTCCAAGTCTGAGTTATGTGCTCAAGACATCTTGAAAGACTAGTATGCATTTGACCTGATAGTATGTTGTTATGGATATATGGGAAGGTATTTTGTTCTGAGCTAGAGTATGAGTTTAAACTTTTCAGGCACTCTTTTGTAACTGCCGATGTGTTTACTCTTGTTTTACACTTACTTCAAGGTTGGTTTTTTGGTTTTTTTTTTTTTACAGAGAGGTAAAAATATACATTAGCCACTGCAAAGTTAAATTTTAGTAATCAATTTGACTTTGCTAGACACTCCTTAATCCTGCAATTTAACCTCCTACACAGAAGTAGGCTTAGCTTCATTCATTCTAATGAGTGGATATCAGATTTCTAAGTATACTTTAAGTACAACATTTAAACTTAAAGTATTCTAAATATCAAAATATCAGCTTTAGACCACAATAGTTGTAAAGAGAGAAGATAGCCTTAAGTTTACCTTCCTATCTCAAATGAAACTTCTTTTTCTCTGACATACCCAGTCTTAAAATTCTCTCTAAATGTTCCATCTCTGAATTAATTATCACTAATAAATTTTCACTGTTTTGTGTACTCCTTCCCCTAAATAGTTCATCTGTCTCTATTGTTTTTGTGCTCTTCAGAAAACTGTCAAACTTTATTTGCTTGATAACAGCTCTAACTGCATGTTTGGCAACTCTTGAGCCATTCAAATGAATACACAACTACAACTATCCTTGAAGCATTCCCATTCTCTGAGAAGGTCTTAGTCCCTCTTTACCATTTTCTTCGCTTGCCTCACCTTTATTTTACTTGGAACCCCTTTTGCCATTGGAACAAACTAATTTTTTCCTTGGGAAGTGATGACGACTAACTTATAGCTCACTTTCAGGGCAGCAAAACTCAATTTTATCTGCACCATTGCACTGACTGCTCTCACCAGGTCGATGTTTCTATTTCTCTCTAGAGGGCTCTTAAACAGACTGTTATTATTTCATTTACTTTTAATCTTCTTCTATAATATCAGTTACCTGGGTTTTTGTAATAATTTTCCAGATTTTTTTTTCTATTTGCCTTTAAGTAATGAAGTCTCTAAAATCAAACAGTCATTGAGAGAGTGTTCAAAAACTATCCTGAATTTGTGGAAGCAAATAATCTGCATGCCCAAAGCAAATCACCTAGACAGCTGCTTGTTTGAATCTTCTATTTTTCTTGCATTGCTTTTATTGAGTTACAGATTTCCTCTTTTTTTTGTTATCTTTGTCTACCTTTTAAAAAGAATTTGGAGATTATTTGATCAATATGTTTGATTTAAATAATTTTAAGATAAAATTAGATTATTTCTGTATTTTAAATTTCAACAGATCCTTCTTGTTTGTTTCAGTATTATTGCATTAATTTTTTTAATATAAATTATCAAGTAGAACTACAGATGTGTGACATTTAAAAACCACATTGGTGAGATATTAAAGTTCAAACATTCATCATTGCAAATATTTATATGTATATATATATATATATATGAGAGATTTTCTATGTTATTGGCAAGGTCAAGGATTTAATTGTGCTGTGAGATGCTTGTAAAAATTAAGATTTTTAAGCTACAGTCTTGATTAAGTAGCTATTTAAGCAAGTGGTGAATATAACTTTGAGCTAACTTGTGCCTTTCAAAGTCCTGGGAAAAGCTCACTGGAGGCAAAACAATTCCCCAGAGGCTCACAGTGGTTAATCTAGAAAATAAAAATAACAGATTATATAGATCTTTCGAAGTTTTAAAAATAGATATTCTTTTCTTTTAATGTTTCTACTCGTCAACACAGCTGTCTTATTCATTGCTACATACTTTAAATCTTCTTAGAACTGAATCAACAATGATACTTCATAAACAAAGGCAAACAGACCGTATCCTTGCTGTTATATTCATCTGTAACGGATAGATTGTTTCCAAGAAACTATTGATCAAATAAGCAGTCCAGAAGGTATGCCAGTCTGCTAAGCAGGTTCTGTTTTCTCTGAAGTCCTGAGTATCTTAGCAGAAAATAGAATTTAGTAAAATTCTAGACTACAAAGAATATATTAATTCTTTTCTAAACAGTCAAAATCTCTTCACTTTTCACATCAGGAAAATGTCAGCTATAAATTATTGGTTACACTGCTGGATCAATTACCAAAGCAAAGCAGAGAGGCCAAACAAGAGAAGTGACATTTAGTAAGAAAAAAATTCCCTGTTTCTTTGCTTCTAAAACTTCTCTTTGCTACTCAAACAGCTCACATAACATTCAGTTATTCACCTCCCATATGTCTATGATTTAATTATAATCAAAACTGTCAGGGAAGTATTTTAAATCACAGGGGTTTGTCAATGTTTGCTGGCACAAGCATGGAAATTTTCTCTGTTGATCTTTTCTCTGACTTCAAATTTATATTAATGGCCATCATTCCTCAGGCTGCCTTCCTAAGAAGTGCTAGGGATCATGATTGAAAGAGAAATAAACTATATATTGCCTCCAGCAGTGAGCAGCTGGTGTTTTAACTGTCTGAATACAAACTTTAGATGTACAATTCTTGCTTTGTATGACAAGAGCTTTTATGGCTCAGACACTAACAGCACCTAGCTTGTCTGAGTCGACCGTAAGGATTAACATGAAGAGATTATTGTAAGGCTAACTGCATTAGAAAGAAGCCATCATTAAGTGAGAAAGTGAAAAGAAGTTAAGGAGGCCCAAATAAATAAATAAAACACTAGAATATAATCTATCTTTATGCTTATGCACTTTTCAGAAACTATACATTAAAACAAACAAAAACTCAAGCCTGTAATGTATATCTTTAAATATTTAAAGACTTATACTTCTGATTTCAATTGAAAAAGAAAAGAAAAAATTCTTTATCAGTGTTGAGGGGTTTTTTTTTCTTTTATATTGATGTAGATGTCTCTTAAGACAGATCTCTTTCAAAGAAATTGGCAAAATTATAACACATTATCTCACCCTTTGTACTTGAATCGTAATGAAATGTCTTTGAAGCTCTGTAATGATTAACTTCTCAGACACTACAAAAAAAAGATCTAAGTGGAAAAAGCTAGAAAGAATTGAATGCACATTGTTTTCAGAGTTTTGTTTAATTTAATCACTATAGAACTTTCTTCTTCTGTCTTTCTGAAAAAGGAGTTGGATTGCATTTGTGCTTTAGTATCATAAGTATTATATTGTCCCATTTGATTTTTTTGTTGATTTTTTTTTTTTTAATTATGAGCAATCTCCTAAGTAAAGATTCTTATGTCTGACTTTTAGAATTATATACGTTTTCAGGATTAAAATCAGACCTTTTTTTTTGAAATAGTAACCTCTGACATAAATGTATCAAGATTCTATAACTTTCCAAGGTATACACTACAGGTCAAATGACTACAAATATAGCAGAGTAACAGATGGTTAGTTGCTTTAATGTGCTGTTCCAATGAGCATTCTATAATGTTATTACTGCTAACTAAAAAAAAAAAAAAAAAAAAACAAAAACACAGTATGTTTGTATTTGGCTAATCATGTTACCTTTGAAAGTGTTATTTTAGTTACCTTGGATTATTTCCCAATAGCAAAGACCAAAAGGACAAACTAACTAGTAAATTCTACTGGACTGATGATGAATCACTATTATTCTTTCCAAAATATTGATAACTGGTTGAGTGCTATAAAACTAGAAAAGAACTTCTAGGAATCTTAAGAAAAAATAATGCAAACTATGGTTGTTGTTCTGTGCCATGCCATAGTTTTTACACTCATCCAGATGAATATAAAATAATGGGCTTTATCACATATAATATTTTCAAATTCATATGGAGAGTTACACAAATTGCTTGGCAATGGTTAATGAGGTCATATTAAAAATCATATCATTACTCAATGTAATCAACTGTTACAGGTAACTTCAAAAATTGTATAAAGACTTACAGAAAGTATGGCTGTCATTAAATTTGTATTTACTGATAACGTCTAAACCAGTGTACCATTAATACTTTGTAAGTTTCTCTTCACTTAAGAAAGAGTTCAAAGCAGGTCAGCAGCTAAGTTATGATCAAATTATATAATCTCCTATTATATCTTTCTCTATATCTGTATAGTATGTAATAATTTTTAACCTTTAACAGCTCTAATATAGACATGCATTGTAAATAATTTTTTTTTTTGTATTTCTGTGTGCATAGTAACACATGGAATCATTACATATCAATATTAATATAAAACAAAATTAAACATTTTCTTTGTATAGGTAATCGGTCAGCCTAATTCATCTGAAATCCCATCTGCTATTCATGCAATAAAAGGAACAAGAAAAACTGAAAGAAATATTAAAAATGCAGAAATAGTAGATTTATCTTTAACTTCTGGTCAAGATATATATAACACCTTAAATTGCTTTTAAACTATTTCAATAAAATGATCCAGTCTTCAATTTAATAGTGAGCTTTTGCTCAAGGTAAGTAATTTAAAATGACAAAGTAAAAATATCTGTTATGCAGTAATATAATACCATCTTCACCTCCAATAGCCCAGTAAATATAATTTTACAATAACTCATATGGATAGCACAAGCCTCTGGATTTTCTGGCTTCTCTTGGGGTGAATTAATGGTAGTTTGTTTTAGTCCTCCCTGTTGCCTACATTTATTTTACCTTTAATATATAGGGATAACAAATAGTTGTTCCACTCGAAATATTTTTCCTCCAAAATAAAATGTGATGTCAAGGAAACCAAATATGGGATAATAGTTATCAATCAATCAATGGTCACTATAAGAGCACAATCAAAGGTATAGAAAAGATGGGATTCTTTTTTTTTTTAAAAAAAAAAAAACAGTCAAGAAAATTTTCGTATGAATATATTTAAAACCAAAACCAAATGTACCTCAGACTAAGGAGGAAGAAATCACCAGCATCATGCATTGGACAAAGAGAAGGAAGAACTCTCCTCTAGTTTTCTAATGAAACTTAGTGAATTGGCTGCATATGGAGAGACTTCAGTACTTGGTGCACCTCCAATGACCAATCCCATAGATGCACACCAGCAGTTTTGTCATGTAACATTGTACAGGTAAAAGTGCCCAACGTCCATTGGTCACAAACGGGTATGTAATTTGTATATTGCACAAATTCAAATTGAATTAAAACAGACTACCAAGATAAAAGAGATGCCAGATTGTGGTTCTTTTAAGCACACTAGGTGTCTATATTCTCCCAGAACCAGCAGCTGAAGTATATTAACAGGGGGTTTTTTAGAGGTATGAGGGTAAAGTTAAAGCAAATCTATCTGATTTCTACACATTTCTATTCAACTAAGGGGTTAATGTTGATAAATACTTTAGCATTACTCCAACTGTGCTTTGTCTTGACACCAGTCCAACAGGTTGCTCTGAAAATGTTCATCTCATTGGCTTTTTCTTTCAAGGCAGATACAAATGTCCACAAGGCTGAGATTCAAACAAAATTTTTAATTTCCCATTTCTCCCAACATCCCTGTGATTTGAACATGTGAGGAAATGTGTCTCTATCCACTTAGACAAGAGCTGAACTATAGACTTTTCGTAGCTCAAAGGTTAAGTTTCATGTTAAAAATGTGTAATATGGCATTGTAATACTTTTGAACATTTAACCTTATGTAGCCCGAGACAGTTACATTTGATTTATATTTAGTCTTCCATTGACAACAGGCCAATTAAAATTACTGGTTTTGACTAAGCTAATTCCAGATACTCCTGCCTCTTTCTTCCTTAATACGCACCACAGATTTCAACTTTTGTCACACATTGCATTTTTGCTATCACACCATCACATAACAGAGCAACACAAACATTTCTTCTCAGTCTTAAATCTTTAAAGTTATTTGTACCTTGGTGTCTTCTGTCTAAAGTAATTTTTCCTTTAGTTCTAAATGTTGAATCAATCAGACCTGTTGTTCTGATTCTCAGAGAGGTTTAATTTCCTTTTCTGGTAACCAGTCAATTTCTACATAGCAACAATAACTACAAGGCCTCTGGCTAAAAGGACCAGGACTTAGTTACACTACAGAATCTTAGTTGTCCATTGTGACCAGGACTTAATTTTACTATGTCCCCTAGCTATAAATAAGAAGAAAGGTGACAATACATTTTATAATATACCTGCCATTCACATGACGTGTGACCTTTTCTGATGCATTTCAAAAGAAATATAATCCTACAATGAATAGATCCACAGAACAGTCATTACATGACAGTATTGTTCAATACTGGGTTAAAATAGATCTTTTAGGGCCCAATCTGTGGTCAAATACAAACATAAAAACATAGGACACAGAATAATCACAGAAGCTCAGAGCTCAGAAGGATAGGTCATATTAGTTGGACAGATTTATTTTGCTCTTCCAGTTGTTTTTTCATATTTTGTTTTAATATTACCTAATGTAATATGACTTGTTCATCACATTCAAGGAAATAATTCATGCTGGCTGAATGACAGAGCCCAGAGTGTGGTGATCAATGGCATAGAATAGAGTTGGAGGCCTGTGACCAGTAGGGTTCCATAAGAAACTGTTCTGGGGCCAGGCTTGTTCAATATCTTCATGAACAACCTGGATGAGGGAACAGAGTGCACCCTCAGCAAGTTCTCAGCAAGATGACACCAAACTGGGAGGACAGGCTGATTCCCCAGAAGGCTGAGGTTCAATGAGGACAAGTGCAGAGTCCTGGAACAACCCCATGCACTCCACACTGGGGATTGACCTGCATCCTCATTCTAGTAGTTCTGGTAAAAACCAAAGCTTTCTGAGAAAGAAAAGTTTAAAATAATTTTCAGTACTAGTCATGGAAAAATAGAGGAGACTAATCTCTCTTCTTCAAGTCATGCATAGACATAACCTCAGAGTGAGATTATTTAGTTATGCCTCCTAGAAAATGCTACACCATCTACACAAAATATCTGGACAGAGGTGTAATTGGTGCATTGCTTTCTACAAAACTAGTTATTTAAAAAGTAGGCAACTCACTAGTCATCATCTAATCACAGACCTGCCACTGTAAAATGCCCATGAGTGTAAAATAGTAAGAAGTGTATGCAGGAGGCAGACAGTAAGCTCCAATCCAGTTCTGCAACATGGAAACAGCTTGTAATCTTTTGAAAAAGAAACATTTCTAATTCTAAGGAAGACTATAAAACAGTTGTACTGCAATCTTTTTGTTTGTCTTGGGTACTAGATTTTATTTATGCATTTAGAAAAATGATCAACAATTTTAATTCTTTCATTAGAAGGAGAAATAAGAGTGTTACTTTAACCTTCGATGTAGTATACTAATAATTTTTGATACAAGTACTAATTCTGCTGTCATATGTTGTATATTATACATTAATTTCACATTCGATTAGGTGAGACAGGAGGAATATGAATTCTATATTTTACAGGTTGAGATGAACATCATACACTTTTAAACTCTTAGGTCAGCCATAAGATAATGTATTCTCTGTAGACAAAAAAAAAATAGAAAATTCCAAGGTATACCTAGGGACAACTTTCAATCCAAAGATGAAATTACTTTTTAAAATAACTTTCACCCAATTAAATAAAACATTTTGAGGATATCAATTTGGACCATGACCATAATTCAGAGAAGGCTTCTGTCAGTTTGCTGCTTGTGTAACACCTGTTTGATACTTTCATGTTCAAGCAGTGATCAGAATGAATAAATGGGGATTTGGCACATGATGTGGAAAGGACCACCCAAGAGATCTAGAGCTGCTGCTCAGGATTTTATGGGACTGCAGGGTACAGCATAGTGGCAGTAGAAACATTATAGGGTGATCCTCAGTGCCAGTAGGATTGGCAATCCCAGTCAATCAGGGACCTTGTGTTTTGCAGAGCTTCTGAGGGTGGAGGCTTTGGTGGCACCATCCATGGAACATGTACACAAATTACAGTCACTAGGCTGAGAAAAGGCGAGCAGACTGTATCATCAAGGAGATTGATTGTAGAATCTGCAGCTTATTTGCAGAGATGCTGGGGGTGGAGTACAATGTGATAGAGTACTCTTCCACACTCCTGAGAAAGCAGCAAAACTGAAGGGACATGCAAGTGTTGGCATGTGAAACAAAGCAGGATATGAGACTAAGAGGTAGAATCGGAAATCCACATGAAACTGTAGACTAGTAGACTCTAGGGTAATGAAAAAGTATTAGAGTATCTTGTACAACTGGAGTGGAGCCATGGAAAGGCACAGACTCTTGAGGGAGTAAACCATTCATTGTGGAAGGAACTTAGATCACTGCTATAGGTTAAACACCTCACATGAAGTGGCTAAGCTACGGAGAGATAAATCCTAGAGAAGGAGCTAAACTTAAAAAAAGTCTTTGTCATTAATCCATGAGATCTGATCTCCTTTGAACAGCATTTGATAAACCAAATTCTAGAAAATTGGCACATGCTTTACAGTTTCATCATTATTTTGATATTCCAAGATCTGCTTATAATTTCAATAATTGAAAAAGCAGACCAAGCCACTTAGTGCCCTAGATTTCATTTGTAATATTTCTAGACTAGATATTTCACTTTTATTGCATCTTTTTTGACTGAGCATATATAATATGATGACTAAATTTTTAAAGTTGCTACAGAGAAACTATAAACGCTCCTCTGACTAACCAGGACATCTAATCATCTCTGACAATCAAAGGATTTGTAAATGTCATTGCACTTTGTCACATCCTTCCAGCTGCCAGCGCAACATTGGTGATTTCACTCAAGTGCTAAATTCTCTTGTCTGACATCCAAACATAGCACACATGAAGAATAAAGGAATCTGAAAGCTGGCATTTTCACATGGACAATCCTTAATCAAAGTTGTCAAATGTATGTATGTTCAAGGGATATAGGGCTCCTAATCCATTTTAATTAAAATATTTGACATAGTCCATTTTCTTAACTTCATATGATTCTACCTGAATAGAATTTTAGATCATAGTGTGACATAGTGTAACACTTCCCTGTGTCTTGTGTATTACTAATGAGCCTTGTAATCTGTATCATACTTAGGGAGAGAATTTACATGAAGAGTGTTTACAGGATATAAGGATATAAGTGAGTTGTATATTTGAAAAGATAACACCCTTTTTTTCTTTCTACTTTTCTCAGAAATTATAGATAAATAAGCAAAACATAATGGTACTTTCCCAAAGAAAAAAAATGAAATGATATTTTGCTAGATTTTTTAATTACTGAAACTAATAAATTCATCTAGCTTTACATAAGTTCAGTAAAAGGAGAGATTGAGGTCCAAAAGAAAAAAAACAACACTAAAACAAAAATCAAAAGTACATTTCTGCTGCTGAACTTTGCAGTGAGATTCATCATCAGATGTGTTTAACTATGGCAGACGTCTACTTCAGAGCTGATGGTCCAGACTCACTGTGCTCTCTATAGTGAGAAAAATGGGTGAAGCCTGGAGAGGATTCATGTTATCATAAACTCTATATCTAAGTAGGAGAGATCAATCATGCCCAGCAAAGACTAACTTTTATTAAAGCTATAAAGACAGTCTAGGACAATGGTATAAAATGTATATATGTACACTGTGGTTCAGTTTAATCCCTTTCACAGTGGAAGTCAGTCTGTGATATATACAAAACATTATGGGGTTTTTGTTTAATTTGTGGGCAATAGTGATATTTTTGCTTAAATTGCATCAAAACACCACATTACTATTCCATAGTGGTTTAAAAGGCAAAGTAGAAGTCATTATGGGAAGGAAACAGAAACAATATATTTTTGTATAAATATTATCTGCTTATCTGTTGCATACTTTTAGAATCTATCTGGACCTTCTACCTAAATAGTACAGTAGAATCAGAAAGACAGAAAAGGACAACAAGAATGATCAAAGCAATGGCATAGCTTCAGTATGATGAATGAGTAAACAGATTGTGACTCTATAACCTTGACAAGATGAAACTAAGATTCCATAAAAGACTTTAAACTTATGAGTAGCACAAAGAAGGTGAATAGATGTGATTATTCACTTCTACGATATAAAACCTAGGTAATTTCACATGAAAATAACACTGACAGATTTAGAATGAAAAAAAAGCGGTTAGGCAAGAGACATATCAAGTATTGTACAAAATCAAAGAATAAGAAAAAAAAGTTATGTGTGGCATAAAAAGAAAAATTACTGTTGTCTTTGTTTTAGAGCTCATTTACAAATAGTAAATAAGAAGTATCTGACAGGAGCAAAGCAAATAACAAATTCAACAATTGGTTCAAATTCATCCTGTTAGGTCCCTGAATATATGTCCTTTAATTGAAGCCTTCAGAAATTTGAAAACATGTAAAATAAAAAAAAGGTACTGTACTGAAAGTCTAGTTGTGTCTATTCTTAAGACGTGCACATTTTGGTGCAAAGGTGGTTCCCAACACAGCTACGTCCTCAAATCACACTTAAAACTCTAGTCTACTGGCTATGCAGAGATATTAGTCCTTGGAAGCACTATTCCAAAGGCAAATGAAATACATATGTTCAATGTTTTTACCTACAAAGAAGGAAAAAATTTAAATTTTCAAGATAGAAAATGATCTAATACACTAAATCACTCTATTGCACTGTGTTCCTGAAGCAACCGGTAACATTTTTAGTATTCACTGCAGAGGCCATACATTATTTATGAAGAAGCCAAGTAGCTTTATCTTCAAAGAAAGATCAGAGACTCTCATTGACATCCCTAGGAGATGGCTTTTCTTCTTCTTTTTTTTTTTTAATTGAACTATGTATTTAAAGACTTCGTTATGAACTTAAGGGCTGCATTTCAAGCATATTGCTTGGAAAATCCTGGCTTTCTTCAGTAGTTTTTCAGCAAACAGTAAAGTGGAACCTTGCCAGGTAGAAAGTGTGAAGCCTATGTGATATTTTTTCTTTTATTAATAGTAGAAAAGAATTTCAAAGGAACACTTCTTTTGACAATGTGGTAGTGTGAGCTCTGCTGTTTCCATATGTGTATAATTAAGCTGTAACCCTGCAAACACTGTACAGATGAAGGGATTTAGATGGAATTAATATACCTTAATTTTAGCAGTTAAAACTGAGCATTTAGCTTCAGCTAATTATTCAGTTTCACAATGTAGAGACTAGAGTGAGACAGGCTACTCTTACAGTTATCTGAGATTACTGTCATCTGAAGAATTTTGAAGAAAAAGTATTATTCAGAAGAACATCCAGACCAATATTTACGTGTCCACAATCTGTATATCTGATACAGTCCTGCAAGCTGTTTTATTACTAATAAAGAAAAATAAGTATAATAAAAAGAAAATTTTTCAAAAATACAGGTGGAAGGTAAGTCAAATGAATTACCATCTGCAGATGCTTGTTTTGAATATAGAAGAAGTGACTAATTCAGAGTTGGACATCTACATTTTACTGTTAAAATTAGTCAGGTGAATGCCACTTACCTTTACATTGACAAGGTTAAACACATTGAATTAAAGTGCTTTTGAAAAATCTTAGTGTTCCTCTCTCCATATGTAGATATCTAAATATATTTAAATACTTGACTTCCTATAACAGTCTCTCATATAAAATAAAGGCACTTTCTAGTAATGTAATTTAAAATGCACTAAAGATCATGAGATGTTCATTTCTACAAGAAAATTACAGGAAGCAACATAAAAAATCTGCAGAATTAAGCTTTTATCATTATATTCAATATAACTCTGGGGGACATTGTTGCTCATTATAGATATGCTAAATAGAATTATTGTATCACCTTAGTTTTTTTTGTCTGTCTCCAAAATTCAGGCAACAACTTCCAGAAAATAAATGATTGGTTATACTTTTAGACATATGCTTAAACTGCATTAATCTCTCTTCCACATATGATTCTATGATTCAACAGATACAGAATGACAATGACATTACACTTTAATAGGTACAATAAAAATAAAGCTCAGTGTCACTTTGTTAGATGTTCCACTCTTCTAAATTACAGTTCTACAGATCTGTCATTGTGGGGATAAAAAAATCTTTCAAAAAGAAAAAGCAAACACCTGCATCCTCACTTTACAAGACACAGACACTGTTTATTTCATAGCAAATTTCAGTAAGAACATTCAGAGTGATGGTATTTGTCTTCCCAAGCTACCACTACATGTGATGGAGCCCTGATTTCCTGGACATGGCTGAACATCCGCCTGCTGATGGAAAGTGTTGTTGAATGAAATCTTTTCTTCCTTGTGTGCACAGCTTTTATGTTACCTGATAAACTGTCTTTATTTCAATCTGTGTGTGTGTGCAGTTTTACCTTCCTGATTATTTTCCCCATCTTGCTGGTGGGGGGGGTGGTGGGCAGGTAGTGAGCAAAAGGTTGTGTGAGGCTGAGCTGCCTTCTGGGACTCAATGGCAATGTATAGATTCCTAATCTTTACTTTGGAGACAAAGCTTTGGCTCATGACAGTGGTTAATCTCCATGGTTAATTGTTATTTAAATGGAATGTGTGGGAAACATCTGGCATCTTTTAAGCTGAAAAGGTATGATGAATTTCTAGGATAATACTTCTAAGGCCTGTCAGATTGTGTAATCTTAGAGACAGGACAGACTATTGAACTGGGACTCTACACAAGGGTTTTATTAAAACATTTTCCTACTTGTCTGTAGGTAACAGTTGACTGTTTTGAACATGTGACATCTCAGTCCCCATGTAAGAATGGACATATGATAACTCCTAATAAGTCAGACTTTTACAATTCATATAGAGGATGGAAAGCATACTTCTATTCACTATTACTACTACTAAACTTTGTTAGCAGGTAGATGTATTTTAGCTGAAATAATTTAAATTATTCCAAAAGATAAAGACCAAAGACAATCACATCTTTACAATTGACACTACATTAACATTTTCCGTGAGTTTTTCCAGAGAGATTGAAACTAATAGGATGAGTCCTGTGCTGAAACTAAACCATATGCTTAAATTCTTGCCTATTGGGAATGTCATTATGCATTCCTTCACATCTAAAGATATAATTTTTCCTACAAAAAGGCAATGTTAAGGAAGATGAAAAGGACTATGAGCATGTGAATAGGCACATGAAACTAGGTTTGGTTAATTTTCAAGGGAAAACAAAAGCAAAAAATAACCCTGTTCAAGAATATTAAACTACTTGTTTTCGAAAGAATTTGCATAGATCTTTGACAAATCTTGTGTTACTAATGCAGCCTGTAAAAATTTGGCGTGATAGGTCTTTCATAACTAACAAGTTACGAGGAACAGTACATTTACATAAATTGATTTGCTTATAGTGACTTGACAAATTTTAATCTTAACATTAAAAAAGAAATGAACCAGATAAACTGATGAGAAGGGAGGATTTTGGTGAGAGCAGAGATGTTTGATAAAAATGTTAGCAAATGATAATGCTCCATTAAGTTCAAGTGAAATTCCATTAAATGCAATAGCATTAGCTTAAGTATCAAGCAATTAGTCATTGCAAGTGAATACTAGGATTTGTTTTGCTGATAATAAACAGTCATTATTCATGTTTAATGTTTATTGATTTATCTTTTTTCTTTCTGACTTGACAACAAAAAACAAACTTGGCCTTTTCTGTATGTAGTATTATTGTCAGCCAACATGGAGCTGGTCAGTTCTTGCCTCTGCTTGATTTTATGCCAGTTTACTGCTTGGGGTAGTTATTTTTTACCTATAGAAATGTGCACATACTAAATCTGAAAAAAAAAAAAATTAAAAAAATCTACTGACCCAGTTTTAACTCTGTAAATAATTAATAGCTGAGTTAAAAACACAATTGGCTTTGGCTCTGTATTTTACAGTATGGAATGTACTCACTCATTCTCTACAGAAATTCTGGTTTATGTTCAATAATGTATTTCACTTCCTAGAGAGTTTAATCAATTGCCATAGAATCTTCAGGCAGGTTATGTTTTGTGAATTAGTTTCCTATCAGCTCTTTCCTTATAATTCAAACCAAATGATTGTTTTCAACTGATACTGTGGAATTTGTGGGGTTTTTGTTAGTTTGCTTGTTTCTTTATTTTTCTTTCAATGACAATCTTGGCTACAATCTTGAAGTATTCTCATATTAGATGCGTTCAGTATATAAGAATATCATGCATGTACTTAAATAGCAACCACAATCAAACTTCATGGGCAGAGGCTAACTAGATTTAATGCTAAATCATACTAAACTTTTCCACACTTCTTATTAAAAGCTTGTATTAATCTAAACACATCATGCTTCTGAGGACTCGGTCCTTTATCTGAAGAAAACCTTATGTAAGAGGAAAATATAATCAGACAGATTAATCTTTTCATTAGGTTTTGAACTAGTTTCTGACAGAAGGAGAATTATTTCCCTTTGAATAAGTAAGCAGCAGCAGGATAATGTCCTATAGTCATAGAAGATGACACGGGATAAACCTTTTGACAATTTCTGGAAAATTCACTACATTGTGAATGAAAAGGATGAAAGAGGAGTTTGTGTTCTTCTATACTCTGACACATCATACAGGAAAAGAAGGAGTTAAAGAACTATTCTTTTCTTTGTGCAATATAGCAGCATTCATATTAGAAGACTGTAGGGTTTGTAGCCCAGGGACTGAAGTGTGAATTCTATCTTTGAGCCCTGGTTGAATCAATATGAGGTATGGGTTTACTCATTGCAGCTGTCCCCAAAATATTGTTTCTGCCAATTCCAAAGGTCAATAGACTTTCAACACTTTCCTTTATCTTGCACTCATTCCTGTGTCATCAGCACGATTCCTTACTTCACAGTTCTTTAAAGTTAACAAAACTGTTTCTATTCACTTAGCATCTTCCTGACAACAGAACAGCAGGAGAAGAGAAAACTTTCTTCATAAGTTTTTCAGGCACTCACTGCAATGTAAACAAATAGGAAGAGACTCTTTGGAAGCTGTAAATAATCCCATCTGCAAAAGCAGCATCCTCTAGCATTCTAGCATCAGCATGCAATGCAATCTATCCATATACCTGTAGAATTATTTATATAATTCCCCTACACTAGTCTTTATTCCTATTTGAGACAAATATTACTCCTTAATAATTCCTTAGTCTAACTTATAGTGCATTTCAAATAAAATTTGCCTCTATCAAGACAGTTAAATTACACTAAGTGTACAAAAAGAATTACTGCTGGCCATGATTAATAACTGTCAAAAGCCACACAGTACACTTTCTACTACTAGGATGAATGGGAGAAAATCTTCTGGCATCTCATTAAAAATTGGAATGGAACAAAAGACTTATCTTTCTTTTTGTAAAGCCTCTTGTACAACACAGTATTTCTATTTGATCTGTGACAGTATGTGAACTGGAAAAAGGAAAATGTTTTAAACATTTTTTTTTCTGTTTTCTGTAGTTTCCAAAACATTTTTCTCCAAAGCCTGGTGTCTATGTTTGGTTTATATTCTCTACTTTTCTCAGGTTCTGTATTGAAGAAAGGCTTCCACACCACCATGCAGACTGACATTGTTCATATCATTTAACTATACCAGTTTGGGAGTATGCCAAAGCTTGTATCCCTAGCATAATCAGTGTATCTTTTGGGAAGTAGCATGAGCTGTCCCTAAACAATTCTCTTCAACAATTTTGATGAAGCTATTATTTTTGTGGGACAGAAGATCTTAGCTCTATGGATGCATGTTATATTGCACTATCTGGCTTGAGGTCTTGACTAGGATAGGTGCAGTCTCATAGTTTCCCTCATTCCACTTTAGTTCCCGTCATCCTAGTGTTTGATTTTCTCTCACAGTTATCCATTAAGACTGGAACGGGACTTCTCAGTAGTTTAAGCACAGTTAAATTTTATGACCCAGGAATGAAGGGAAAAATAATCCTTCTGATGGTATTATTCTGAATTTCCAACATTTGCACAATAATTCTTCCTGCTCCAATTCTGTAACATAAGTAGAGTGCGCAAACAAATCAAATTAATGAGATTTCATGCGTCACATATTTTCCCCTAGTTTTATCCTCCTTCTCAAGCATTACTGGTTTGACATGCTAGGCCCTGCTGAAATAAAACGGCCAGACTGATGAGGTAAAGGAGAAATCAACAGGAGTAGTGCTAGTGTTTCCTCCAATCCCCAGTCCTGTTTATAGGGTCATCTCAGCAATCGTCTTCACTACTAATTTCAGGGTTTTTCCTTATTCTTGTATCATAAAAGGGATATCTTTACTTCATGCAGGTATGAGGGCCATAGACACTCACTATTAAGGCTGATTGATAAGCTTCAAACTCAGGATTATGATGAATTTGGTACTGTCAATGAGCCCACAGCTGGAGTACTGGACTCCTCACTACAAGAGAGATATTGGATAAAGTCAAGTAAAGAGTCACAAGGGTGATGAAGGAACTGGAGCACCTCACATATGAGGAAAGGCAAAGGGAATTTAGCCTGAAGAAGATAGGACTTGGGGGGAATCATATGGCATCCCGGGATGCATCAAGAAGAGTATGGCCAGCAGGTCAAGGGAAGTTCTTCTTCTTCTCTACTCTGCCCTGGTGAGGCCTCATCGGGAGTCCTGAGTCCAGTTCTGGACTCCTCAGCTCAAGAGGGACAGGGACCTTATGGAGACAGTCCAGAGCAGGGCCACCAAGATGATCAGGGGACTGGAGCATCTTCCTTATGTGGGAACTAGGGCTGTTTAGTCTAGAAAAGAGGATACAGAGGGGAGATCTTATTAACATTTACAAATATCTAAATGGTAGTTGTCAGGAGGTTGGTACATCCCTTTTTTCTGTTATAGCTAGCAACAGGACAAGGGGTAATGGGAAGAAGCTGAAACACAAAATATTCCACTTAAATGTAAGAAAAAATTATTTCACTGTGAGGGAGAGGGAGCCCCGGTACAGGCTGCCCAGAGGTGTTGTGGAGTCTCCTTCCATGGAGGTCTTCAAGACCCACCTGGACATGTTCCTATGCGACCTGATCTAGGTGAACCTGCTTCAGCAGGGGGTTTGGACTTGATGATCTCTAAAGGTCCCTTCCAACCCCTACCATTCTATGATTCTATGTTGTGAAGATATATAAAGATCTGAAGGAAGGCTGCAAGGTAAAAAGAGTGAGACTCTTTTCTGTGGAGCCCAGCAACAAGACCAAAGGTAATAGGTACAAACTGAAATGTGAGGAATTATATCTGAACATCAGAAAAAGCTTTTTTTACTGCAAGGGTGACAGAGCACTAGAATAAGTTTCCCTGGGAGGTTGTGAAGTCTTATCAACGTGTCTCATTGTAGGAAGAAATTATTTTTAATCATATTGATAGAAAATACATTTAAGTCAAAATCAAATAGATGGTTCAGTTGCCCAAGCTACTCAGTCCTGGTTCTTTTATACTCAGTGTGGAAAGACATTGAATGTGTAGATGATTTCATCCCAAGATAGATGTCTGGGTAAGTCAGGTAAATCCTCTTTAAATGCCTATTTCACTCCAGTGTCCCTGAAATAAATTTAAGGTGAGGAACTCAGTGGAAACATCTGCATTGCAGATTTCTAAAGGCAGATAAGATATATCCCTCTTAGAATTTCTATCCACATTTTGTAATGTTTTTCACAATTTCTGTATAAAAGAAAAATTGATAATCAAAAAGCACAAACATGTAAAATTTTAAAAATAAATGTATAGTTTCCAGTAGTATTATACAGAGATATTTCAAGTTTTTTCAGTGGAGAAAAAAAGGAGCTGTAATATCTAAAGGATGAGATAAGTGTTAAGATAAATGGCTGTTGTTTTGCTGTTTGATGATACAGATAGAAGTGACTACCACTGCTGCTGGTAGGAAAATATTTGCCATGAAATTGGTTACTATATTGAACACACCAAATATTAGAGGCATCAATAGGAATAACAAACTCTTTGTTTGAACAGAAATCAGAGATCATCTTCATGGATGTCCCCTGATCTGGAACACCCTTGCCATTTATGGCAGTCTACTGTTCTGAACAAAAACTCAGTTTGCCTCCTCCAAAGTACAACTCTGCAATAATCAATAAGTATGTTATCTAGATAGACACAATTTTAAAATTAACTTATTTATTTTCTAGAGTGTTATGATTGCAATATTTTTGTGTGTTTAGTAACTATATTTAAAACTGAAAGAGTAATACAAACTGGGAGTTTGTATCATGCTTTCTTTTTTTTTCAGCATTTGCAGTATCATGCCTATATTTAATTTGAATTTCAATGAATTGACATTCAGATTGCTGTTGTAGAAGAAAATATTTCCACATAAGTTTTAAAATACTTGACATTTTTCCTTCCACTTTTTGAGTTTTATTTAATCGATTTTATGTTTAAGACTCAATAGCTAAGAAGAAAAGATACTTGTGGTAGGCATCTGGAAGATCTCGGACTGTAATGCGAGGGGCGAAGAGGAAGTGAAAGGACTAGTATGGGGCAGAGCGAGAGGAGGGGCTTATGCTAGCAGATATAAGCACATAACATAATCAATAAAGCAGAAACTGAGCATCATCCATACCATGTATACAGCGATCCATTCCCCTCAGCGGTCGGTGAGCTGGGAGATCAATCTGGACTGCCAGGTAGTGTTGCCGGCAACGGCAACAGATACTGATAGGAAGAATCAGTTTTAACATTAGATAGGAATCTCTTTTAGAACAACAAAAAGATGATTTGTTTGAAACCACATGATTGTGTAAATTGGTAATGATATCTCTATAAAACACTAAGAAGCAAAAACTACTGGATGATGGAGTTCTATTAAACGTGTAATGTGCAAGAAAAACAAAACCTACTGTGTTATGTGTCATAGGTTAACAAAAGCTGAAGACAGGAAAAAAAATCTATTACTTTTTCCTTCCTACCAAAGTGAGATTGTTCCCCACAGTATAACTTTCTAGTGGTTTGCAGAGTCTCGTTTTAAATTATTCTAACAAGGGGACTTCCACTACTTCCCTTAGGAAGTGTAACTATAGATGACAATTTGGCATTCACATTACACTCAAGTCCCTGGATGGCACAGTTCACTGTAATGTGATATAAGATTTATTATGATGGACTCCAGCATTTGACAGGCTGCAGTACAATGCAATGTGCCATGAATAGATGATTCTTAAACAATATTTAACAGAACCACTATAGCTAAAAAGTATAGATGGTTGAAAACTTTTGAAAAATAAAACAAAACACAATAAAATAAAGAAAATAAACCAAAACAAAATAAAGTAATAAAATAAATACTATCTCTCCGAGCATTAATTTTACATAGAGTACATTGATGGGTGTTGGTAAACATTCTTAACATACAAATTGTTTCTGTTAGGCTCTAGACAAGATGAGCAGAAGAGGTAAAAGTTGTAATTAAAATGTTTAATATTGAGATACTAAGGGATGGATTGCAAAATTATTAATCTCATAGATATGAAAATTAAAATCTAACAGCATTTTCAAAAGAAACATACATGTCTAACTCTATATTCAGATTCTTACTGAATTTAAAAATACAGGTCTTAGATTTTAATGGCAGGTATTCATACAGCTCTTAACCACTATCTGTACTAATCTTTGTGTCACTCTAGGAAGAAGAAGAAGAGATGAAGAAAGAAAAGCCACTGATCTTCTGACAGCAGATCTGTTAGGATACTAGCATTGATTGGTGGGTTTATATATGATTGTATTCTAAATAAACACTGAAAGCAAACAGTAAACAAGAGGAACTGAGAAGTCAAGAAATCAGTGGACTGAAATTATTTACCAACAATCCTATCTAATCAGGGAGGTCCCAGTTGACTGGAAGGTAGCAAATGTTACACTCATCTACAAGAAGGGATAGAAGGAAGACCTGGGGAACTACAAATCTGCCAATGTGATTTCAGTACAGAGAAAGGTTATGGAGCAAATCATCCTGAGTCTCATCACAGGGCACATAAAGGACAATGAGGTAATCTAGCCCAGTCAATGTGGCTTTATGAAAGGAAGTCCTTCTTGACTAATCTGATCTCCAGTGTCAGGAGGTTTGGGCATCCTTTTTTTCTATTGTAGCTAGCATCAGTACAAGGGGTAATGGGAAGAAGGAGGAACACAAAAGGTTCCACTTAAATATAAGAAAAAATCTAATTCACTTTGAGTGTGAAGGAGCAGTGGAATAGGCTGCCCAGAGGGGAAGTCTCCTTCCTTGGAGGTCTTCAAGACCCACCTGGACATGTTCCTATGCGACCTGATCTAGGTGGACCCACTTCTGCAGGGAGTTAGACTAGATGATCTCTAAAAGTCCTTTCCAACCCCTTTCCATTCTGTGATTCTATGATTCTATGACAAGATAACCCGCTTAGTGGATGAGGGAAAGACTGTGAATGTGGTCTACCTGGACCTTAGTAAAGCCATTGATACCATTTCCCACAACATTTTCCTGAAGAAACTGCCTGTCTATGGCTTTAATGGACATATTCTGCATTGGATGAAAAACTGTCTGAATGGCCAGACCTAGTGAGTAGTGCTGAATAGACCTAAATTAGGTTGTTGACTGGTCACCAGTGTTTTTTCCCAGAGATCAGTGTTGTAACTTTATCAATGATGTGGCTGAGAGGATTGAGTATACCTTCAGTAATTCTACAGAAGTCAACAACTTGGATGGGAGTATTGAACTGCTCAAAGGCAAGAAGGCTCTTCATAGGGACCTGAACAGGCTGAAGCAATGGGCCAAGGCCAATTGTATGAGGTTTAACAAGGCCAAGTGCTAGGTCCTGCACTTGGGCCACAACAACCCTATGCAATGCTACAGGATTGAGGATGTGTGACTTGAGAGCTGTTCAGAGGCAAAGGACCAGTAAGTATTAATTGACAGCCACCTGAACATAAGCCAGCAGTGTGCCCAGGTGACCAAGAAGGCCAATGGAGTTCTGGTTTGTGTCAGATATAGTGTGGTCAGAAGGACCAGGGAAGAGAATGTCATCCTGTACTTGGAGCTGGTGAAGCCAAACCTTGAGTACTGTGTTCAGTTTTGGGTCACTACAAGAAGGACATGGAGATGCTGGAGTGTGTCCAGAGACAGGCATCAAAGCTGATAAGAGGTCTGGAGCACGAGTCTGATGAGAGCAGCTGAGGAAAGTGGGGATATTTAGCCTAGAAAAAAAAAGGAGGCTCAGAGGAGAAGTTTTTGCTGTCTACAACTACCTGAAAGGAGGTTGTGACTTGTGGATCGGTCTCTTCTCCCAAGCAACAAGTGACAGGACAACAAGAAATGGTCTCAAGCTGCACCAGGGAAGGTTTAAATAAGATATTTAGAAAAACTTTTTCACTGTTAGGATTGTCGAGCTTGGACCAGGCAGTGGTGGTGTCACATTCCCTGGAAGTAGTCAAAGATATGTAAATGTAGCATTTAAGGACATGGTTTGGTGGTGGACATGGCAGTGTTAGGTCAGTGGATGGACTCAATGATCTTAAGGTCTTTTCCAACCTAAATGATTCTCTGACTTGGAAGGTGTGAAACACAGAATATTATTTTTTCCACAGGATTGATTTTATAGTATGTGACAGCTCTTGTAGCCATCTAATCTAATCTAATCTAATCTAATCTAATCTAATCATCTGTTCCTCCAAAGGCTTTCTTCTCCAGCTTTATATGTAGCTTTGTCCCTCTTGTAGCTTGGTAGCCAGGCCTCTACTGTGTCTGAGGGGTTTGCACTGATCACAAGTTTTTGGATTCTCAGACTATAAATAGGCTTTGTCTTGTCCTCTGGAGGTCTGTGAATAACTTCTTCCACTTCAGCTACTCATTCATCTTCACATGGAGGAAATCATTTTGACTTCTTACAAAAAATGAAACATAACAACATTCTTTACAGGTCACAGGCAGGCTGTGGTAAGGCACTGATTCTAACATATTCAAACATGTATCAGAATATGTATTCTTATAATGTTATGCTATTGCAACTAGACCCTCAGTTGACAGAAGATGAAAGATCCTCCTGATTTTATGCTGCTGCTTCAGACTGCAACAGTGGGGAACTGTCAGTTTCACAAGCCAAAGACACAAAAGATAATAAGGCTCCCAAGTATTATGTCCTCACAGCTCCACATGCTAGGAGGTGAGCTACACATTTAAAACCAAGTCAAATGGAAGACCTTTAGGCATAAGAAAAAACAAACTACAAACCTGAATCAATATGCAATTTATTTTCTCACCCCGTTTCTGCACATCTTGTTTATGAATTCTACATGATATTTGGGATTATTTTTTGTTGTGTTTAGACTGATTTTTTTTTTCTTTTGAGCTGTAAATATACAAAGTAATCACACTGAGGAGAGTTCTAAGAAATCTACTTTTTATTCCCTACAAATTATGTAAAGTTTACTGGAAAAATGAAACTTAGCAAATTTTTGCATTTAAATTTTATACAATTACTCTTTATGTCTTGTTTGGTAAAAAGTATCAAAGTGTTAGTTAATTTAAACTTGACTTTGAATAAAGTACTGAATAGGTGATTTTCAAAGCAGGTAGTAAGCCAGACTCCTTCAGCAGTAAGTTAAAAAGGAATAAGCAACACAATTATTTTGTCAAAATCAAAATTCTTTACAAATTGTCTTTTGGTAAAGATTGCACTACAGTTTAGGCAACATATTTCAAAATACCTATTTCTGCTTATCAGAATTTTCTTAATATTTTTAGAGAATTCATATATTAATCCTCTTAACAATATTCTACTGAGGAGTAAGAATCCAGAGGTGTTTTTTTCAGTCACAAAAATCTGCTTTAAAGCATTGAGGTCAAACTGACAGGCCTGTAATGTCCCAGATCATCCTTCCGTCCCTTCTTATATATGGTTGTTAACTGGCTGATTTCCAATCAGATGGGACCTCCCCAGTAAGCCAGGACTGCTGATAAATGATAGACAGTGGCTTGCAGAGCACCCCTGCCAGTTCCCTCAGCACTCTAGGATGTAACCCATACAGCCCCATAGATTTGTGCACATCAATGTGGAGCAGCCACTGACCATCTCCTCCTGAATTGCAGGGGTGACATTTTGCTCCTCACTCCTGTCTCTTGGCTTTGGGGACTTGACTTTATCTAGTAGAAATGCTGCTGTTACTAAAGACTGAGGCAAAGAAAGTGTTAAGCACCTCAGTCTTATCCTCATCTTTTATTACCAAATTTCCTCCAGATCTAATAGGAAATGGAGCCTCTCCTTGGTCTTTCTTTTATTGTTATTGTATTAATAAAAACTTTCTTTATTACTCTGTTTGACTTCTAGCTGGTCTTTTGACATTCTAATTATCTTCGTTTGTAACCTGACAACGTTCCTGAAATCATTGTGAGTGGTCTGCCTCTTCTTCCAGAGGCCATAAACTCTCTTTTTTCCACTGATTTTAAGCCAAATCTCCCTATTCAGACAAGCCAGTCTTCTTTGCATCCAGCTCATCTTATGGCATGTGGGGATGACCTGTTCCTGGGCCTCTAAGATTTCCTTCTTAAAAAGCGTCCAGCCTTCCTGAACTCCTATACCCATCAAAACTCTTTCCCAATGGATTCTATCAAGTAACCTCCTAACAAGTCAAAGTCTGCCCTTTGAAAGTCCAAAGTGTCAGTTTTGTTGCCCTGCCTCCTAACACCTCTATGAATAGAGAACTTAATAATTTCATAGTCACTGTTCCATAGATGGCCTACAACTGCCACATCCTACATTAGACCTTCTCTGTTCACAAACAAGAGGTCCAGCAGGACATCCTCTCTGGTTGGTTCAAAACTGCATGAGGAAATTATCCTCCACAAATTCAAGGAACCTCCTGATTTGTTCCCTCTCTGCTGTGTTATAATTCCAGCAGATACCTGGGAAGTTGAAGTCCTCAACAGCAACAATGGCAAATAAAGACAGAATGTTTAATCTACTTCACTACTCTGATTGGGAGGTCTTTAGCAGACTCCCACAGCAATATCAGCTTTATTGGCCTTGCCCCTTAACCTAATCCAAACACTCTCAACCCCATTGTCACTGGAGTTCTGAGAGTTCATAACAGTCCCTAACATACACAGCCATCTCACTACCTCTCCTTCCCTATCTCTCCTGAAGAGTTTGTAGCCATCAATTGTGACACTCCAGTCATAGAAGGTATCCCACCATGTTTCTGTGGTAGCCACTATGCTATGGTTTCCCTGTTGCATCATGGCTTAAAGCTCCTTCTATTTGTTGCTCATGCTACGTGCACTGGTATAGATGCACTTCAGATGAGCTAATGATCCCAACACATTTTTGTGAGTGTGGGAGTCAGCATTTTGTCAAGATGTAACAGACCATTTGCTCAGAGTACCAAAAGTGCTGCTTATCAGTTCTAAAGGATATCTCATTCCTGTGTATCACCATAGTGTCTGATGGCAGAGCCTCCACTCTGCTCCATATTCCATGGTATTTGTGGGGAACTGGCTGTTTTGTGGACTCCTCACATACCAGCAGCAGCTGTATCCACCCTGTAAGCCTTCTTAGTTTTATAGCTTTCCTTAATTGGTGAACAATACGGAATTTTGATTTAAGTTTTAATTTCCATGCCACTTAGGTAATTATGCCACACTTGCTGAAGGTGCACTTGGTGACTGTCTTTACTAAAGATACTGAAGATAGTAAATACTACTACTCCCAGTATAGATCCTCAAAGGACATCATTTTTCACTCATCTCCATCTGGACATTGAGCTGTTGACCATTACCCTCAGGATATAACCATCCAAACAACTCCTCATCCACTGAACAGTATAGTTGTGTAGTCAGTTTTCTTCTTCATTCTAGTATTTCCTGCTGAAAAGGTTATTGATTACTTGCATTAGAACAATTGGGGAATCACAATGCTTTCTTTTCATTAGCTGTTTTTTCTCAGTATTGTTTAATTACTGACTTGAGAGGGAACAGAATATTGTATTTTTTTCATTCCCCCATGTCACTCCTTTTGTACATTTTCATTGTTGCACCCTTTGCACTTCCAGAAATTACTGCGCATGGATTTATCTCCTTTGTTAATAATATTTCTGGCTGTTCATGCATTGCTTAGAACTTTTTTTTTTTTTTACCTGAATAATTATGAGGACAGAATCATTGCTTGGAGCTTGCCTAAGGCATCACATCCCAACACAGAGTATTGCCTGAGTCCTAGTTTTATCACAATATGCATTCTCACTGCAGAACAGAGTAGGCATTCACACAGCCAGATTCCTATGTTCAGCCTCTACAGTGTTCAAAAATCCAGGGATTATTTTCTTTTCTTTCACTCATTTTGTTTCCATTACCTATGAGTTGTTGTTTGACTCTTCCTTTCATTTCACTTCGCTTTTGCTTTTGAGCAATGTCTTGATCAAATCATCTAGGAGTTCATTAGATGATAAATCTTATTGTTGTTTCTAATAACATTTTTATTACATTTCAGCCCTGATTAGAAGAATAATCCAGAAAAGACCTGAGCACTCTCGATTTCTTTTTGTGTCACCTCATAACAGCTTTTAGGGTTACCAGCTCTCTACTTTGAATGACGAGTTCATTGAACATCAAAATAGAATTTACAGAGAGGAGTCTGACACAATTGGATTTCAAAAGTAAATGCATTTATGACTGCTTACAGACCATCTTTCTTTCTTATTTTTTACCAATGAACATATGTGCATAAAAATTTACATGAAAAACCACTGGGACAGAAGATAAATTAACTAGGACAAAAGAAGAAAACTAAAAAATATAGTCTTTCTTGCTCATTGAAGAAATTCTATCATTGTAAGCATGAGAATATTCCTTAGCTATGTCTTCTGTTTGCCTCATTTCCCTTACATGACCCTTTAATTGTCAGATAGTCATCAGAGGTTATTTTATTAAGGTAATGACAAAAACATGTGAAAGTCAAATAACATGTGTTTTACTGTGTGATTAACACTAACAGTCAGAAATATAGCACAAAACCTGTTGATGCTCCTGATGAATTTGCTGCTGATAGTAGTGATGTTATTTACACAGTAGGTGTTCTGTCATCAAAGCACTGCCAATATGCCAATATGCCCATAACTCTGCATTCAACTTCATGGCCTTTTCATCTGTGAAAAATTGCACCAAGTTTAATGGCGATAATTCAACTTTACTCATCTCTGAGAAGCAATTAATGAACTCACAAGTATACTCTAGATTGCAGAAGACAAGAGTAATGTAATCTATGCAAATTAACTTTTGGATAAAATCTTCATCAAAGACCGGGTACATGACTCAAACACTTAGGAACAGCATCCAGAAATGCCAGTACATAGGCATTGTAGGACAGCAATCTAAACTGGAGCACATGCAATCTGGCAGCCGGCCCAAGTGCTGACTCTTTTTCTTCTTTCCAGGGACCTCATCTAAGGTTCTACACTATCTTGCTGATATGCAGTTATTAAGAGGAAATGTGCTTCAAATGTTAATGTAAACCTAACTGAATTCTTCCATAGCCATAAGCAAGACTTCTGAGAAAATGAAATATTTTATCAAGTGACTGAAAAGATTAGTTTTCTGGCACAGAAAGCAAGTCTGAAAGAAAGCAAACTTTATACTAAATGCCATGTTTTGATATTTTTATGGAATTGGATAGATTATTGAGACAAAAAAAATAGGTGGCACGCTTAAAGTGGAGAGGATTTAAATACATGGAGAAATGTGGTCATTTACTATAACAAAGGAAGGAGCACAAGACAGGATGCAGAGCATATGGGTTCACAGGTAGAAAGTTTGGCAACTGGAGACGTTCTTTTGGTTGCATGGAAAAGATTTGGCTCCAGCCCTGGCCATGCCCTTTCCTGCCATTGTGACAGGCCTTGAACTTGCATGCCATGGCACAGGGATCTACCCTTGCAAGGGTGCGACTGACTCTGGTCCAATAACCTGGGAATTGTCCAGTCCCTTGTGGGACCAGAGGGGCCGTGCTGCCCTCAGGTCCCCACACTTTGCCCCTACTCTTTTCCCAACACCTTGCCCTGAAGCTCCCTGGCAGGCAGTATCTGTTTGTCATAAGGGGATGGGAGTTGTACCGGTTGACAATTTGTCTTTTTATTTTCTTTCTTTCCCACCACAGTAGCTGGTTTAGTAAATAATATTTCCTCTCTGAGCACATCTTTTCCTGTTTAAATTGCTAGATATTCACAGCCATAACAGTACTGCCATACAACATCATTTCTTGAGATCTTTCTAACATTCTGCATCACATAATCAAGTCAGTGCTGCTGAGACATTTCAATATCTTCCTTTTTTATTCAACTTCAGCCATCAGCCTTTGTCATGAAGCCATTGTAGATAGTCTGTTCTCTCATTGAGTCAAAATCACTTTGTTTCCTCTTCAAGTCCTTGTCCTTCTTTACCCTGGATTCAGAAACTCACGTCATCGTTCTCTTTTTGCTCCACATAGCCATAAGTGTAAGAGAAGACCATTAAAGTCTAATGAGAAAGACCTCTTAATGGTTATTCCTAGGTCTGTGACTCTTCCTCTGAATACAACAGACTTGCCCGGTCTCCAGAGGACTGTCACATTTTTGCCTGGTCACTGACCCAAACAAAAATTCCATCATAATGGACATCACAGAATCACACAGATTGGAGGGATTGGAAGGGACCCCTAGAGATCATCTAGTGCAACTCCTTGCTGAAGCAGGTTCACCTTAATCAGTTTACAGAGGAATGCATTCAGGTGTGCTTTGAAAACCTCCACAGAAGTAGACTCCACAACCTCTCTGGGCAGCCTGTGCCAGTCATTGGTCCATTACTCTCAAAAATCACCAACAGAATAGAGCAAAAATCTTGCAAATAGAAACGAGATGTATCACAATACTTTGAGCCAAATTAATTTCTAGATCCAGTTACATTGAATTCAATACTTATTTTAGGGCCGAATTATTTGCTATGATTTAGTGACTAAAAAGCTACCCTATGGTTCTCCTGAGATGTCATGATGAAGAAGAAGGGTGACCAGGCATAGTACTAGAAGCTTCTTCAGCATGTCATTGCTATCCTTTGCAGAGCTGATGTCAGACAGCATACGGACTACTTGTGATCCAAGGTAATCTTTTTAATCTCAATCTGTTATTATTATTCTATTAAAATTGAAACTCATGAATATATTTTACAAGACTCGCCAATTTCTGAAAATGTACTATGGGAAATAAACCAAACAAAAGAGAAAAGACATATGTCAAGGAAGAGAAGAGAGCTCATAGGAAATGGGTCATAAAATTGAAGACTTGAGGCTTGACATAAATACCTTGAAAATCTACAGTGTACTTAAGTACACGAAAAAGTGGTCTGTGTCAGCAAGCATTTTGTTTCAGGAGATGACAGAAGGGAGTCGTAAAGTCTGCAAAGTGCTTCTGAAAACAAAGCAGCCCCCGATGCCAAGCAGACAACTGATGTTTAAACAGCTGTTAAACGTTATGTTCTAGTTTGTAGCCCTAATAGCGAATTTGCTGACTAGGGAGTATTAATAATAAAAATGTTTATACATTCTTTCACCTAAAGATCTCTATGTTTGATATGTACTACACAATGAAGCTTCAAAATGTATTAATGATACAGATATATAACTGGATGATCTTCATATAGGCTGAGAAATAAGTTTTATATAAATTAGTTAAGGTTACACAGGAAATATTAAAAAACCCACAGAATTAAACTCATTGATTTTCTATATTTCATTCCTATGCAACAAACAAAATATGTAATGTATCATCCAAATAAGAAGACCGGTAGGATGGAATGAGGTGACCAATTTACACTTAAAAGTGTGATTACTGTCTAGCTGTAAGTTTTTCAGCTTCAGATGTACTCAAATCCCAATATTTTTATAAAACAACTTGTATATCCTCCCTGTCAGATTATTTCAATGTACAGCCATAATTGTCTGGGTATAGATTTGTTACAGCTATATTTCACTGTTAGGAATAATCATAACACATAGGCTACACTTAAGCACTTTTCATTTTTTCTAACTTAACACTATGATCTATCATTGTCTTCTTAAAAATATTCAAACATCCTTGGTCCTGGCTGGAATGCTGTTCTAATTGGTTTAAGGAACAGAAGATATATTATGTTATTTATATTGCTGTCCTGTCAGTTAAAAATTCTCTTTCCCTATAGATGAAATCCATCAGATATGACCTTACCTGAAACTGAGTTAAGTTAGTCATAAACTCTTTCCAGTCAAGAAAGGAAATGAGGCACTTCCTCAAGGGATGTCACCCCATCTATCTGAGCATCCACCTCTCATGTCTTTCTATGATTGCAGAGGAAGTTTAAACAGAGAATGTAAATAAAACTTTTAAATTATTATGGAAAACAAGGTGAACCCTACCTTATTTTTATAATTTATCTGTAACGAAATGAGACACATCCTTATTTTTTTTTTCCTCCAAATGACATGACAAGGTATGATAATATAAATAATGTAAAAAAATTTAGAATGGAGCTATGGGATGTAGAAATATAGCTTGAAGAGTTATTGTATCAGATAACTTAGTTGGCTAAGGTTTCTCTCAAATAAATGAGCCATTACAAATCCTCTTTACAATGATTGTATTTCAAGGCACCATTGCTAAGTCTTGATTAAAGGTCTTGATTTTTGATTGCATATAAGGAAGATTTTTGAAATTCATGGAGCTGTCATGTAGACCTAAAGTATCTGATTTCAGCCTCTGCAGAAGTGACTATATTTTGCTTCTGTCTCTGTCATATCTAAGGGGCCACTTTTAACATGCCATGTGCTCTCATTTGGCCTAAAGAGGATTTTGTACAAAATCCAACATCAAGCTCAGACTTTCCAATTGTTCAAGTTATGCTAATCTATTATGGACAGCAGAGACTATCATCACTGATGTCAGTGTAAACAGAGCCATACTTTCTTTATCAAATTCCAGGAAAACTCACTGCAGCTCATTAAAAATTCATGACAAAAATAGATGTTTAACCAATTTTTAAGTCAAGAAATATCCTGTGTTCCGTAGATTTTTTTCTCAGATTCCTCTGGACTTATATTGCTTATTGTACATTATGAAGTGTCTGATTGTGTAAAATGGTATTTATTGGACAAAGACAGTTTTATAAATAAAACAACATAAAATTACAAATATATGTTTATACTAGTGCATCAAGAGAGATCAGTGTTAACAGAAAATCTACATGAAAAAATATTAGGGTATGTTTTTCAAACCTACTTGAGATACAGTAAAACTTCTTTCTAATTAGATATGTTATTATATGGTCATATAAATTTTGTAAATTACTTAGGCATGTCAAATATTCTTGTTTTAATTATAATAAATAAGAATGATGTTTGAAAGAGTGAAACTTTACTGCTGAATTCACTTTAATGGTAAAATGAAATCAGTAAGGGGCATGGTATCTTTCTTAGTGAAAAGCAAATGAAATATTATGTACCCTAGAATTGCACAGAGTAACAAGAGAATTCTAAAATCTGTCCAGGACATGAGAAGAAAAAAAAAGTTTGAAAAGAAAAAGAGAACAGTTTGAGTATTCAATGATGAAAGATTTGTTGGGTTTTTTTGGTGTTTTTTTTTAATTTATTTCTCTTATGAAAATAGCTGAAATAGTAGCTGAAATACCAATCTTGAGAAAAAGCTGTTGCATTATAAGATGGAAAAGTTGCTTCAAGTGAGAAAAAGAAAAACAAGGGAAAAAACTCTTGTTACAGCTCAGAATGCTACAGTACAACAAAGTCTGAAACAAATGTACAATGAAGCTAGAAAGTCTGAAAAAATTCCATTTGTAATAAAATAAGAAAAGTCATGTTTCTGGAAACAAGACATACTTGTTTTGTTATTTCTAGGCTAAAAACACTAACAATTTTAAAGTGGACTTTCAAAGGCATCCTTTCTTACATTGAGTTAAGATAAAAATATTTTATAATTCATCTCACCAAGACCTATGATAATGGGGAATTTAAAAGTCAGTGCTTGATTTTGGAAAAAAAAAACCGTGGTGCTCTGTGATTTTCTGTGCTGGCAGCAAACGTGGTTGCAGTGTGAGGGAGCAGACGGGGCAGTGGATTAAGACAGTGAGCGACAAAAACCTCTTTTTATTTTATCTTCAGATGAAGACTTTACTTAACCAGAAGAACACGTGTATTCAGTCTGAACAGGGTCAGTAGTGGGTGTTTCTAATCCTACTGAATACAAGTAACTCCCTTCTCAGCACACTCCTCCACCAAAAAAATTATCTGCTTTTAATAATCACAAAAAAACCCACAAAAAACCCCACAAACAAACAAGCAGCGTGATTCTGTCTCCCATAGAAGTATTTTGCAGGATTTTTATTTTATGGTTATGGCAGCTAACTGGGATGTTCTATTTTCTTGTTCCCTGCTTATTAACTGCAGTATAAGGAGTGAATTAATTAATAACCATAGTCATTACAGAGAAATAGGGGAGGCAGATGAGAGGCTAGATGGATAGATAGATGAGTGGCTAGATGGATAGATAGATGATAGATAGATAGTTAGATAGATAGATAGATAGATAGATGTGTCAGTATGTCCAATTATCAGTCTCTGATATGTAAAAACAATTCACCACAAACAACAGGAAAATGGAGATGTGTGTCTGTAAGTTTAGGTATCCATGTATGTGTTTTTACATATATATATATTCTTTATGTATGTTGTTATAGATATATTTGTGAGCAAAGAAGTATGTTTAAACTTTATATGTGAAAATATATGTATATATTTATATAATTATAAAACATCTTCTGTATATGTAGAAAATATTTAGCTTCTGTATGTATGTGCAGACACACACTAAATATAGTGAGTGTATAAAATATGTACATTCTCTTTTCTTATATAACACCTTTAGTCCAGCCACATTAAGTCCATTGTGCTTTACTCAATGTGTAATTAAAACTATGTAAACCTTCTAAGCTTCACCAAATCAAATAGACCTTTGATATGCTTTGCTAGAAAGTGTTATAAACAAGAAATATGATCCCAAAGTGTTCCTTAAATGATACAGATTTATTAACTTCAAAGCTTTATAATTTTCTGTGTTTTTTCTTCTAAAGATATCGGTTTTGCTGAGAAAGCATCCAAACTACTGGATGCTTTCATTTTATAACAGATACTTAAGGGTCTTATTAACATCTGTATCTAGGGCAAAATTAACTTTAGGTGTTTTNCTAACTGGGATGTTCTATTTTCTTGTTCCCTGCTTATTAACTGCAGTATAAGGAGTGAATTAATTAATAACCATAGTCATTACAGAGAAATAGGGGAGGCAGATGAGAGGCTAGATGGATAGATAGATGAGTGGCTAGATGGATAGATAGATGATAGATAGATAGTTAGATAGATAGATAGATAGATAGATGTGTCAGTATGTCCAATTATCAGTCTCTGATATGTAAAAACAATTCACCACAAACAACAGGAAAATGGAGATGTGTGTCTGTAAGTTTAGGTATCCATGTATGTGTTTTTACATATATATATATTCTTTATGTATGTTGTTATAGATATATTTGTGAGCAAAGAAGTATGTTTAAACTTTATATGTGAAAATATATGTATATATTTATATAATTATAAAACATCTTCTGTATATGTAGAAAATATTTAGCTTCTGTATGTATGTGCAGACACACACTAAATATAGTGAGTGTATAAAATATGTACATTCTCTTTTCTTATATAACACCTTTAGTCCAGCCACATTAAGTCCATTGTGCTTTACTCAATGTGTAATTAAAACTATGTAAACCTTCTAAGCTTCACCAAATCAAATAGACCTTTGATATGCTTTGCTAGAAAGTGTTATAAACAAGAAATATGATCCCAAAGTGTTCCTTAAATGATACAGATTTATTAACTTCAAAGCTTTATAATTTTCTGTGTTTTTTCTTCTAAAGATATCGGTTTTGCTGAGAAAGCATCCAAACTACTGGATGCTTTCATTTTATAACAGATACTTAAGGGTCTTATTAACATCTGTATCTAGGGCAAAATTAACTTTAGGTGTTTTCAGCTACAATACAGAGGAAATGAACATTGTTGGTAAGTGGAAAATGAGTTGATTTTGCTAAATTTTGATTAGAAATGAAGTCAGTTGATCAGTTTTAATGATACAGCATATGCTGCTATTGATCTGAAATTTGCATCATGTTATTTGTCACAGAGGTTCACAGTGCTTAGGGAGAGGGTTGACATCTATTACAGATGTCAACCCCTAAATCACGTTGGTATGTCTATACTGAGAACAATTCATAAGAGAAGCAATGACATCTACTGTCTACTCCACTGTTTTTGTAATCTTTTCTTAGAAAGGACTCATTATATTTGGAAAAAAGAGTATGCTTTACCTGACAAAATGTTAGGAATGACCTAGAGCATCTCAGCTACCATCTGCAGCCTGTTAGCTGCACAGTTATTGAGTAGGAAAGGAAAGCCCATCATAGGTTGATGAATAAAGGTTAATGAGGGGAAAATACTGCTTTAAGACTTGTAAATAGCCTTCATAAAGTGGCAGGGAAAGCAAAGAAGTAGATAAGAAATTTTCAAATAAAAGCAACTGCAAAGAAGAGGATGAGGAATATAACTCCAAGACCAGTGAGACTGCAAAAGGAAAAATAGGTCCTGTTTCAGTTTAGTGCCATTAAGAGACTGCTGTTCTTTTAAGTACAGGTATATTGAGACATTCAAACATCCCAGGCATGCTCAGGAGTTAGCACAGGCCAGGTACCATTTCTGTAGGCACTTTGCATGTAGCTAATGCATTTGGAAGTTAATAGTACTAATGTGAGTGCATTCTGTCCACTGATTTCAAGGTCAATAAATATGTCTTAGCTCTACTGAGTTTGCCATTTTGTAGCTACAATGGCTCAGTTAAACTTGAAAGTGTTTGTTCAGGAGGTAAGAGCTTCTTGCCTTCTGCTGTTCTGGTAGAACATGCATAAGAGAAAAAGAAGCCTAAAAATGGCAGGTGTCTGTCTGTTGAGACAATCTGATTAAATAGAAATATTATAACACATTTCCTACAAAATAGTTTGCAAACTATTCATCCAATTATTCCTAGCATATCTGTGGGAACCAGCAACGTGATTTTCTCAGCTGTTCTTGTCAGCATTTTATAATATACACTTTCTACTAATGTTCAAACTGGAAAGTTTCAAGTTTGGGCCTTTTTCTTCCACATCATTTGGAAAAATTTTTACAAAGTTTTGTTACTTTTTCCTACAAATATTTTCCACAGGAATATTTTTTCTACACTGGACAAAAGTTTTCATTTTAACTTTGTGAATACATTTGCCTTGGTTTTAGTGCACATAATCACTGAAGTTGTATTTACAAAACAGAAGATATAATTGAAACTCAAAAAGGTATTTTTGCATAGGATCCTTCAGTTTCTTGAATAGAAATATATTCATTCATTTTTTGTTATCTTTGACAGCAAACTTGCTTTTATTAACTAAAAGATTTTCTCATAAGATGCAGTAGCTAGTTTTAAATTTAAAGCTGAAGTCTGTCATGGTACATAGCACAATTATGTCTTTAGTTCTAGTAATAAGTCATGATCTTTTTCTCCAGTATGTCCTGAAAACTAGAAATGGTGATGTTGTGGTTTTGCCCAGCCAGCAATGAAGTACTACGACAGTGTCTTGGTTACTGCCCCCCATTCACCCCCACACTCCTTAGGACAGTGGAGGATCCAGCGAGATGGGAGGGAAAAAAAGATAACCAAGGACTTTGTTAATTGAGACAAGGGCAGGGAGGGCTCGCTGCTAGTTACAGTTCTGGGCACTACTGCACTACTGGATTTAGAAAGGAAAGTAAGGAAATTCTACTACGTACAAGAAACAGAACAGAACAAAAAGTGAAAACAGAGTAAGATGCTGAGAAAAATACAACCAGCACTTTAAGATCTCCCTCTCCCATCCCATCTTTCTTCCCAGGCCCGGTTCACTGCTCCTGATATCTACCTCCTCCTCTCTCAACAGCTCAGGGAGTTAGGGAATGGGGAATGTGGTCAGTCTCTCACAGATGGGCTCTGCTGCTTCTCTCTTCTCAGAGGAGGACAACTCCTTGCATTCTTCCCCTGCTCCAACATGGGGTCTCTCCCACGGGACACAATCCTGAATGAGCTTCTCTGGTGTGGGTTCTTCCCAGCAGCTACAGCTTCTGCACATATCGGCTCCCTCATATGGGACATGGCCTCCTCTGGGCATAGTCACTACCCCTTGCACAGGCTCTTTTACAAACTGTGAACCAATCTCCACTTCATCAGTCGTCTCCGCAGGATGCAGGAGATTCTCTGCTCCAGCACACCTCCTCCTCTCTTCCCTCACTGATCTTAGGGTCTGCATGGTCACTTCTCTCTCTATTCCAACTCCTTGCATCACCACTAGCCAGAAAAAAAGGAAAAAAAAAAAAAAAAAGGAAGAACAGCAAGAAGGAACAAGGAAGAATCCTTCTCTTCCAGCTTCTTCTTAAAAAGCAATCATGAAGGCATCTAATTGGCTCAGCCTCAGAAGTGTGTTTGACTCAGATCTGGGGAGAGTTTTGAGCATTTTTGTACAGAAGCCATCTTTACAGCCCCCTCCCCATTACCAGAAACGGTTCCACACAAACCCATGACAGTGGAAAAAAACTAGAAATGGTGGAAGATGCTGTTTATCGACTAGTTTATTTGAAAGTATAGCTGCCCATTGTGTCAAATCTGTACAAGAGACCCTGTGATGATTTTCTAAGTAGTGGTATTTGGTGCATATATACAGCTGTGCTACAGGTTTGTCCTGGGATGCAGCTCAACTACATTATCACTCTCTGCCCTCCATCCTTGTCATCACATATCTCACAAACTCATGCACTAAGATTGGCAGGGAACTATGGCCTATGTTAATAAGAGACTATCCTAGTCCAGATGATAACAACTATTAAATGGACGCTGAAAAACATTTGCTGAACATATAGAAACAAACAACTGTTTTACTTATTTGTCTTCAGAAGTTATTTTTTAAATTCACTAAACAGTACAATGAATAAGATTTTATGTACAAGGTATTTGAATCGTTCCCTAGAGATGTATGATGTGAACATACTGAATTCCCCAGTAGAGTTAAAAATGTTTTAAAATTCTCCAGGTGCATTCCTTCAGGATATATAAGTAATCTCTTTTGCAATTCTGAAAATGCAATATTCCCAAATGCATCGAGAATGTTGATTGTTCATGGCTTTTCTATGTGAGAAATCTCACATTTATCTTCCTCCTCACCGTTAGTCTGGAGTCCACTGAAATTCTAAATTGGAGAACAGCCAAAGTTTGCAAGCCTCAAAGTGACAGATTTTACTGACAGAGTGCCACATCCATAATAATCATAGTGGGGGCCATTCAATTAGTCGTAGCTTTTAATTACTTCAGCAGTAAAATAAACCACAGCTTTGCTGTGGCTTGGTGCTCCTCCCTTTAAGTTCTGTTGATGAGACTGTACAAGATGGAGCAACAGGGAAGTGAGCCAAAAATGGCTATTATCCCTGAGCATCATTAGCCTAATGACAGAGATGACTCCTGAGAATTTGTAAGCAAAGGATGCCCCTTGTGCAATGGTATCACTGAGCAAAAAGCCTATAATTCTGAAATAATATGGATGAACGGAAACATAGGTTTTCTGCTAAAATGTTATATAATGAATTAAAAACATTTCCTTGCCTGTACTTTCAATCCTTAGCTCTTAAGTTTAGCATAATTTTTATATAGTATATGAATAGAAAAACATGCTATGGAGTGTTTTCAGGAACTGTATTTCAAATTTGCACAGAGCAAACATATTTTGCAACATGTTTATTAATGAACAGATTCTAAACTTTTTCTTTTTTTACTTCTCACGGGATTGCATCTGCTAATACCATATTCTGTAAACCAAAGTTTGCAGAAGTTCAATTTAAACCTTGGCAACCTCTCAAGAACATTAAAAAAAAAGTTAAATCAATTTTGGAGAGACAGGCTGTTACATTTTTACTTTCTTTTTACGTAAATGTTAAAAGAATATTTTCTTTTTGGAATCTGTCCATAGCATATGACCAAGACCCTCCTGCAGTAACCAGTTAATGACTCACTTATGTAAGTTAAAAAACAGAGAAGAAAAAATGCATTTTAAAGCGATCTTGGGACCGCCATGCACCAGCTACAGTATGGTTGCTTGGTTGTTATCCTCCCACTTGCTAAGGAAACATTTTTACATATAGCTAAGACAGCTTAGTAACCTTTCTCTTGATTTTAGAATAGTTGGTACAGTATGTCTATAGTTGTACACCCTGGTACCCAAAAGTAGTTGCTGACATTCAAACTGCTGTTAGCTCACGGTTGACCCCAAATAAAAACTGGGAACATGCAGCCACTGCAGCAGCTGGTCTTTGCCTGTTGACATTGCCCGGAACAATTTAGCAGAACTGAGATAGCACATGTTTACCCATGCTCTCTTCATGTACTAGTACAGTTTGTTCTTAGTGAGCTATAGGGACATTTCCCCATTAATATAAAATAAGTTTTTAAACCAATAATCAATAACCTTGGTTTTTTTTATGGAAAATCAGCTGCTGGTTTCCAAAGGAGAGGGATCATTCCCTTAAGTATTTATAAGGGAACAGTCCTTAAGGATTTCTGGCAAGACTCAAGGTATTTATAAGAAGGACTCGATAAAAGGAAAAGCAGTTCCTGCTGAATCTTTCCTTGGATTGATGCATAGCACAGTTAAGAAAATTTATTACAATGAAGAATATGAAAATTTGCTTAATACTGCAGAGCACAGAGAGCCCTTAGTTTGCCAAATATACATTGCAGACTAGAAATAAAAATCTGTGGGCAATAGAGGAACTCTCGAAAGATGCTGATATGCATGATTTCAATAATAAAATAAAGATGTCCCTATTTAATAAGATTAGTTACTTCTGTGAACACTGAAAAGTTCAGGTATTGTTTTACTAAGGAATACGCAATACAAGCATTACCTCAAACATAAACCAGTGTCAACTGGACTACAGTTTAGTTGTGTGTTATTAAGTACATACAGTGCTATTTATTATGTGTAGTGATACTATGGAGAAGATAAAGGAGAATAGATGTAACTGAAAAAAGATCCAGGAAATGTATATGGAGGTGAAACATATATGAGATGAGTACTCAGCCATATAACCCTCAAACACATATATTGAACTAGAATAAACTCTTCCTTCGTAACACATTGGAGTTTTAGACCATTTTGGATTTTGGTCATTCTGCAACAGTTGAGATTGATTTGGTACGGTTTTGGAATAAATGTTTTGCACAGTTCCTTTCTTAGTTGACCATTCTCTGTAGTTGTATAATATATTTATTTTAAGAAAAAGCACACTAATAAACTGCAGCTATGCCAGCTGGACAGTTTTAATAATTCTCTTAGTGTCAGAGCACCCTGATGCAATACTTCTGCAGTTTAGAGTATGTCAAAGCTGTGAACTGCAAAGTGAAACAATATCACTATACACACAAAGAGATATTGGTTGACTTTAGGATGCTAGCTTCCACTTCCTTTGAAGAAAGTTTATCACATTGCTTGTAACTACTTCTTCAAAAACATTCTAGTAAATGCAGCCCAATGACAATATTATTTTATGGCTTGAAAATCTTAATTTTTAGTTTCTTTGGGATGCTTTACCAGGAAGGACACTATGTCAGAGACTATGTCAGCACTATGTCAGAGATCTTTCACAGATCCATCCACAGTTGCACCTAAAATAGGAGATAGAATGCTGTCTTTCAGATATGTAGTCCTAATGAGTATTTATTCAGTGTCTGTGATGTCATCCTCAAAAATTCTAAAGTTATTTTAGTTTCCTAGTAATGCACTAATATAAGTAGCTGGTGGTATAAACCTCTTTATGCTGACAAGTGCTTTTCTCTGACACAGTGCTGTTGTACCTATTTGACTCCTTTCAACGTCCTTGTGTCAGGATTGCAAACTTGTGAACCTGAAGTGGTGAGTTTGGCACTTCTTCCTCTTCACAGAGCTTATGTGCACACTGCTCGTTGTATAAAATTGATACTCAGGGGCAACACTTTGGTCAGCTGTCCCTACCACTCCTGCTAAAGCTGTGTCTTGTCATCTACAGGGTAAAAAGTTCTGTGTACTGTTAAAATTTAATGTCTTTATTTGGGTGTAGGCTTTGAGATGTATATATGTTTGTCTCTTACATACTTTTCTTTTCAACAGAAGATGAAAATTCATTCAGATGCTTGTTTAAGTGAGATACTAGGGTGAAAAATGTACAAAACAGCATAAAACAAAGATATAGACCAAGACAACATACTAAGATGCAGAGTATCACAACAAGTCAGCTAAAAATTAAATAGAAACCAATTTTATTTGACTTCTTACACAATTACATTTTTTTTTGTATTGAATTGGATGTAATTCCATAATTTGGAAGCAAATCCCTGGTGAAAAAAAGGTGGAGTACAAGCAAAATAGACTATCAAGAATTCATACACCATCATTCCAGTTACAGAACTCTGCTTTCTTTTGCAACAGTAGGCATGGAGAGAAGTGTTTTTAGTAGGAAGAGAGTCATCCTAGTTTTATCACTTAGTATTTCATTACTTTTTAAAATGTATTCTGGCAAGGAATTGTCTAGATTCTCACTTAGCATTGACAGACTATCAAAAATTTTTCTATAATGAAATATTTTGCTATGAGGAAACGTGTCTGAACATATAGGAGCTTAAATTTACAACTTCCTTTCTTTGTGTCACACGTCTGGATCTAGTTGTTCTTTAATGCCCTGTGAAATCTAATTTAGAGACATTCACAGTATCTTCAGGTTTCTCTAGGCCCTTTAAAAAATCTTTAGAGCAAAAGAAATGTTAATGATCTCACACACACTTTACCCACATTTGCAATTTAGGAGACAAACTGCAGTTTTCTCTTCCTATAGTTTAAAAATATTCAGGATTTAATGGGGAAACTTGACAAGTGAAGCAATGGTCTCAAGTGCTGCACATAAATCTTAAGCACAGAGAATTACAGGCTGATTCAGTCTCTCATATCATTGTTTTGTACAAATATACATTGAAGAAAAGTTTTAAGAATCTCACTGCTGTATCATGTCTCAAGACATGTTTCTGTTCTGCTGTTTTCTGTTGTTTTAAAAATGTAATGGTGCACTCATTAGGATTTGGCAATTAAGATTATGTTTTCTATATAGATAAATTCCAGAAGGTTCAGCACTTTGGATCTGCTTAAGTGATCACATGACATTTTGGAACCTCCCATTCTTACAAGCACAAAAAGCTGCGAGCTTGCTCTGAACTCCTCGGAACTATCTGAAGCAGCAGAAGAAAGTGTCCTCCTTCTGCTTCTATACATAGAGGAAGGTACTAGAGCTTCACCATTCAGATACTCATTGGAATAATTGTTTCTTTTGCCTTCTTTCTGAGCATTATGCTTTTATAAGCCAGGGCAGACTATATGCTGAATACTAATTTTATCGTCCTTTTGAAATAAATAGAAATGAGGACTCTACATCATACAGTCTTCAGACATATTAAGAGCTTTCTATTATCTATTACAAACTGAGGAGTAAAAAAAATATCAGTGATATTGTTTAGTTATTCACAATGAAAATACAGTATACATAAGTGCATGTATGCATGGGAAATACTGCCTTCTCTATCTGCCTCTTGGTTTGGATTAGTCTTTCCTGTGCTAGCATTCACAGTCTGTGATGAGTTGTTTTTATGTGTGAAGACTTTAACTATATTTAACAAGAAAATCTACATGTCACTACTGAACTTGATCCAATCTCCTAATTAACCACTTGGTCATTCAGCCTGGTATTTTCATGGTCATGCTACAATGGCCAAAGACTAAGCCTGCAGAAAAAAAAAGTAGTTAATCTCTTTCTGCTATATTAGCTGACAGAACCTGCTTACCAAACAATTATTTAACTCAGCACAAAGAAGCTACTAACAGGAGACACTGGTGTAGATTAAAGAGGTCTCCACTTTCTTGGCTGATGGCTTACATGCTGTCAACATACTGTAAACATATACTATAAGGTCAATAGATCTATGGCTATGTTACTTGGTCTATGTATCCTTTAGCTTGCAAGTCCTTTTGAGACATGTTGAATGTACCTGGCTTTTGCAGTCTTCCATTTAATTGATGACCTGCTACCTCAGTGCCTTTCTCATCATGTTTACCTGTCAGGGAAAAAGGTCCTTATGAAAGCAGACAACAAGTATTCACAAATTAGTGTGTACTTTAAGACAAAATTGAGGAAAATAACCCCAATTTTAAAGCAAAGTTTAAAGTTTTAAAACAAAGCTAAACTCTGCTGACTAAACAGACTAAACTAAACTGACGTTAGGCCCACTGGCAGAAACTGATGAGGTTTTCAAACTCGTCACTTCTTTGAATCAAATCCATCAGTAATCCTATACATAAAACTAAACCACAAAGCAACATTGAATTCTTTTAGAGGCCATTTTTATTTTTCTTCAAAGGAAAGAAACTACTAACAGAACATTTAATTATCTTATGTAAAATGTACCTTCTCTTTCTACATGTCCCTTTTCCATTCCAAAGTATTCTGGGATTTTTTTAACCTGAAGGACTTGCAGAATGCAGAAGTGGAGGTTGTTTAGCGACATCCTTATGTTAGATTACATTTGTTTCTCTTTCAAGTATTTATTTCCTAAGAAAACGTAATACTAGTGGATTTGATCCAGTAAACAAGAAAAAAAATCAGCAAGTATCAGGTGAAGACATTCTTGATTCTATTCTGGCTCCTCTTACAGATTTGAAACTTCTTGTTTTCTGGAACTTATATGTCTTAATTTAAGGTCTTAACTGACATCCATAGAGAAGCTTGTTATATGATGTTTATAGCCTGCTTTGTGTAATTTGTCCCACAAGACTTTTGCCCTCTTAAAACAGATTATGTAATCCTAAAAATTGAACTGTGCATGCAATAAGCCTTCAGGGATTCATTTGCTGCAGAAAAAAATTGCCAAAGGAGAAGAATCAATGTCAAAATTGATCAACAGATACAGCTTAAAAAGAAGAGAGAGAAGAGAAGAGAAGAGAAGAGAAGAGAAGAGAAGAGAAGAGAAGAGAAGAGAAGAGAAGAGAAGAGAAGAAGAAAATTTAGAACTCTTACCAAATATTCTCCCTGCTGGTCTTCTGTCCACTGAAAATGCTATCTGTCTGAATTCAGTGCTGTCATAATAGTCCATAATTACAATGTGCTCATTATGCAAGTATATTAACTATGCCACATAAATCACTTCCTCTTAATGCTGTCAGCTCTTTTTCAGTGGCACCTAGAGGTGTGCCCAGCTGAAACTCTTTTGTACTAGAATAAATGTCTGTCCTTGCCTTTAAGAGATTGCAGTCAAAAGGACAAAAACTAAAATAAATACGGTAGGAATGAGAAGGGATTTGTTTAACCTGAGTAACATAAATTGGTGGGAAAAAAGCTCAGGTTACAATTTCTTACTCATCTATACACTAAGAGATGGCAATGTTCTGTACATGAAATGTCAGAAAGGACTCTCACTTATCTAAGAACTTAATGAACTCAGAGGTACCTTATTCCTGTAAAATATATTAGTTCAATTTCTGTGTAAACATTTTGGATGATATAAGCAAATCCCAAGAATATTATGTTATTTATTGCTTCCCAGAATTTCTTCTTTGAGCAGCATACATGCTAAGGTAAATATTTTTATACTTCAAGTTCAAATTGGCAAGAGATTTCAAAATATTTGTGAGCATGCAGATATGCCTGAAATTTGGTATCTAAGGCCCCAGCATTAGGTATCTAAAACCTAAAAGGTTAAAAAGAATAATGATATCTCTAAAGTTGGAAGAAGGTAAACACAAAGTACCTAGTGTACCTGAAATTTTTAAAAATTATCTCCACTAGTAGCAGATATAAAAAAACTTCACTGAATGTTGAGAGGTCTTGATTAAAAAGCAGTGATAAATTTACAAGTCTTAAACCAGTTTCATGAAAGATAAGCAAAATATACAAACGTAGATTGACTGAGACTATGTACTACAGAGACAATATACTATACAAAACAATGCATAATAAAAAGTTGCTTCCCTAAAGCACACAAGCTCACAATGCACTTTAAATATGAACAGAGAAATTTTTATATTTAGATCAATTACTATGAATTCAGTTAAAGTTTTAGTGCCTATACTTAGAAAAGCTGTTTTTCCGGATGATTCCAATAGCATCTCTGGCACTTCATTGACTGGAAGGAGACACTAATTCCTTTAAAATTCACACTGAGAAGTAAATTAAAATATGAAGTGAAGTAGACAGGATTAAAATCCTGAAATTAATATAGGGGAGTGAAATCAAAGTAAGAAAATTAGAAAATAAAGATAGGAAAAAAATTATGAGTAAACTAGTATTTTGGCAACCAGGATGAATATCATAAAGATTAGGAAAGCTTTTGTGCTAGTATTGATAAAGAAGTAGTTATGCTAAATACTATCTATGGACACTTTGTAGGTATGTGAATATTACATGCTGGAAATCCATGGCATCCCACAATAGAACATGGTACTTATTACCTAATTAGATTATCATATGGATACGTTTTCTCAGATTTAGTCCACTTATATCTAAATACTGAAAATTGATATATGCTTTGCTGATCTTATACTGAGGATGGGAATACTTCTTTCAGTAGAGAGAAAATTACATTAAATCTTCCACAGCAACTAGCTGAGTAAGTAAATTTTTTACCACATGAAAAGAAGTGTCAAGACAAACAACTTTATTAAAAAGGACCCTCCAGTTATCTTCTGGCCATTGGCTTCTATTATCAGCTTCAATGAAGTAGCAAATGCTAATTAGTCCCTGTGGGTAAAAGGGAAAGTTCCAATAGCAGCCATAATGTCAAAGGCAAACAATGTTTTAAATGTAATTGATAACTATATTCTTGCATCAGAAATGAGACCAAAATGAGTTTTGCATCAACACCAACATTTCAGGTTGAAAATAAGAGTATGAAAACAAAAAAAAATTGTTAGACAAAGACTGCCCTTACATGCTAGGTCCCATATTGGTAATTTATTAGAGCTTGTAAAGCCCATGTAAAGTTCCTGAACATTTTATTCTTTTTTGCATTGAACTTTAGATGAATAGGCTATGGAAAGAGAAAATATATTCTCTACTCATTTAAAGAGATGAAAAAGAAGGAAAAATAATGGTTCACATACTCATCAAAAAACTTAATATTTTTCTAGTCCCACTTTATTTTATAGTACAGTGGTATTGCTTAATTAATTCCCACTGTTTTTTAAAAATCTGGTGTTTTTTTAAGATATGAAGAAAATATACCTGGGATTATTCCGTCCTAAGCAAAATGAAGAGTGCTATGACTGTGGATCAGATTACCTGTGATTTCAGAACAAGATTATTATATTGGACACATTAATAAGAGGGAAATATTTAATTGTTGGTTTACATAACAGATTAAATAAACTACAACTTTTTCATGCATTTAGGATTGTTTTCTGTAGGGGTAGAATGTATGTTCTGAATGATAGAGACAAACTAGAACACATAGCAAGTATACTGACTTTCCACAAACACCTTGAGCAATGATAGAGTAAGATACTCTGTAAAAATCAACAGAAGACTCATTTTTTCATTCTTCTACCCCACAGCTAAGGTTAATGCTTTATACCACTAAGATCAGAAAACTGTAACTGCCAATAAAGGAGGAAGATGTAGCCTTTAGGCTGTTGTTGGCTGTTTGTTGTTTGTTTTTTTTAAAAAAAAACTGCAATCCTTATTGAAAAACAATATATAAAAATAACTTGCATCTAAACCTGAACTTATCTGATAGCACAATACCTAGTTCCATTACCAGTTATTGTACAGAATACAAATGTTATGACATTGGATCAACAGGTATGTGTTTATGAGTGAAGGTCTTTTCAATTACTTGGAAAATTGATTTTATCAGTAGATTTACCTTTCTTTGCTTAGGATTGCCTGAAGTGGCAAAACAGTCTGGCATTTAAGTATTCTGAATTCATTAATGGTTTAACATGCAGAAGTATAGTAATCTTTTTTGTAAATGAAGGCATATATGCAACATAAGGCCTACATATTTTTATGTAAAAATATGGTCTGTTTTATAAACATTCATGATCAAATGATTTACAATTTGATCTTTATCTTTCTGGTTCAGTGCTGTCATATTGTGCCACATGTCTCTAATGCAGTAATTAAAGTTACAGCAGAAAGTATGAGAAGAGTCTTTTGTTCTTTCAGAGAATCAGTAAAAATATATGTGGAGGAAACACATGTAGCTCAGGCATCATAGACTCCTGTATGCACAAAACATAGACTGGTCTCAGCTTAATCCCTTTTTTGGAAACAAGCACAGAGAGCTGTATGTGAGTAAAACACTCCTGACTTTAGAGTATACACAATTTTAGTTATGAAAATGTTCTGACAAAGTCTTACTTATTAAAATAGTCACAGGTAGTCACAAAAGTTAGAATGTAATTGATGGCTTGTGAACTTCAATCTGCAAAGCAAACTTGTCTCTCTCAAAGCACTCAAAGATTCTATTAAACTGGAATAAATTTACCATCCTCAATAGTACATCCTATGTTTTCTTTTTGCTCTCCATATTTCTGACTGAGATAATCTTTCTCTTATTGTCTTGTATTTGACTTAATAGTTTTCCATGACAGAAGATATGTCTCAGTGCTGTGTCTAGCTGCCGAGTAGCACAATGAGGTTTTGGACTATGATAATTCCACATCGTAAAAAACCCAAAACATAAACCCAAAACACTCCTATTAAAATGAAAAATCAAAAATCATACCAAAAAAACCCTATCAAAAAACATTAAAAGGATTCCTGATTTGCCCCAAAGTTGTCATTTTCTCTTCCTAGGTGGTACAAATCACTGCACTTTGTTACCCTTTCAGTAATACAATACTACACACATCCCACTCAGTCCATTTCCATACTGCTTCTATAATGTGTTTGTTTATCATATTGTAAGTCAACAAGAAGTTATGTAGGTAAGAATAAAATAAATTAATTAGCAAAAAAATCCTTTGTGTATGATCCTGATATAGTCACAGGGGAAGGTATTATTAGGCAAGAGTTTGATAGATTACAGGCCTCTGTAACAGATTAGAAATTGATGCTCATGAAAAAAGTTCCTAATAAAGAAGCTTAAAGGAATAAAAAATGCAGCGGCTAATACTTAAAGGATTCTAAAATACTAGAAAATCAAAAAGAGAACAAAAGATGGTTAAAATAGTTAAAAATGAAATCTTTATGTAATCATTGATCCTTTCATGTTAATTAGACTTGTGTATAATTTTACCACATTTGTTATAAAAATGTTATGAAAACTCATTCTTTCCTCAATTCCTTGCGAGCCTGCAGGTAGAAATGAACCCACTGCTTCCATTAACTGAAAATATGGATTTGTCCCTGTAAAATAATTGTCAACATGAGCATGAAAAAGTAGGAGAAGTCTACATCAACAAAAGGTAAGAGCAGAATGTGGGTTGTTTTAGTGAGTTGTTTTAATGGGTTGTTACTCCCAGAACAAGGTGTTTGTGCTCCTAAGACTATCATCTGTTACAGAAATAATAGTTGAAAGCAAACTAATTATGTCAATGAATGTGAAAAACATTTAACTTCTCTATCATTAATAGTGCATAAATGTTCCTCTAATAGGTGACTGGTAACATAAATAGTGCAATAATGACCCTTGTCTTTTTTTTTTTTTGTTACATATTTTAATCCTATATCGGTCTCTAGGAATCTTTTCTTGGAACACAGAAACAGTTTTTGCATTGGATTCCTATGCAGAATCAATTATAATTAAAAGAGGTAAAAATGATAAGCCTTATTTTGATGAGACATTTGTATTTAATCTCTTATTTTAAATAACAAAATGCAAGTGAAATATCTCTATAAAAATTGCATTGGGAAAGGTTGAAAAAAAGTTAAAAAGTTAAAAAATGGATATAAAGAGAGTGATATCAGAAAAAGAGCAAAAACAAGTTTATATTTTTTAAAAAAAGCAATCAAAATTTCAAATGAGTATTGAAAGTCCTTTGAACTTGGCCTGGAGGTAAGACAACCATTAGGGGCTTTTAATTGGATTCTTCCATAGTAACATACCTTAACAATATTATGTTTGCCAAAACTGTTGATCAAGTACTATCACGTAAAAACAAGCAGTGCATAGAACCTTTGAAATAAGACCATCTTTTTATACAGGAACATCACTAATACCTGTGGACTTTTATCATCAGGCTATCCAATTAATTCAAAAGTTTGGGCATGTGGTAAGTTTTGTTTGCATGTAAAGCATTATAATTTACAAAGATTTACAGAAATAGTTAAATTCATTCATAAAGCCAAACTTTCAAGCTCTGAACCACAAAATGCTTATATTCACAAAATATGTAATGAAGTTATCTTAATGTACAAAAGGAATAGTATACTTTACTCTCTTTAATCACACTAACTACACTAATACTCACTACTTGAATGTTCACTTTTAGAAGTGATGTCTTTCTGATAGATGCTAGACAGTTCAGTTTTGTGAAGTGACTGAGACAGACTCTTGTGCAAATGAAGGACTGAAGTTGTCACTATAATTTTCAGAGGCATCAATGTCCTATTTCACAACTTAAAGCTTCACTTTCATTTTCAACTTAAACTGAATACAAAAGAAAGTTATGCTAAAAATCAGTATTGATGTATCTGTCATTACTTAGATTGAAATAATAAGATAATTATTTGGACTGTTACCAAAGCGTCTATGTTTTCAGAACAGTTCCACCTAACTGTAATGAGACCATAAATATGGCAGCACACAAAACTTTACAGGCAGGAGTAGTGACATTCTAGTTGACAGAAAAAAAGAGAGATACCCATGTCCAAGTAGCTCTGAATTGCTTTTGTTGTGTCTCTTCTTTGGTGGGACCTGAACAAATTGTAAATGTCAGATATTCTCCTTTGGTAAGGAGGCAGTTGTACATTTTCTACCACATACTTATAAACTAATTTAAAACTCATGGGTTCATTTAGGAGAAGGTCTCATAAAGCTTAGCTCAAACCTAGCTTAAGCTCCCTCCATAATCAATTTTTATCAATGAAGAGCAGTTTAATTTAAAGTAATTTTGTTTCTGAGTAACTTTTAGATATCTAAAAGATTTGATGGTGCATTTAATTCAGCTGTTAATAGAAAAAGACAGGTGTCTTCACAGGTTCACAGGACACATCATAAGCAAGCTATCTCAAATGAGTGAGCTGGATTGCCCGAAGGCTATCATGAATGAGTGAATTGCTGTCTCAGCACACAATAATCCTGAGAATGTGTCTATCTTGCCAGAGGCACTGGAGACAGTCATCCTGTTCTGGCTGCCCAACACTTAAATGCCCAAATTGATTTTTTTTCAAGCCCATTTTTAACTATTCCAGTTGTCTTCTGGAAAACAATGTCTCTTTCTAACAACCATAAGGGGAACTCAGCCTCACCAGGATGAAAGTATAAATATCTATCTGAAACTAGCAGTTACTTTAGACCATACTGTAATGTAAGGCTAGAACCCTAAGGATTCCACTGTCCTTTCTCCCATGTACCTTTTCTCTCTTTTTATGCATAAAAATGTTAGAGAGAATATTAGAAAGTTAGAGTTTGCAATAATTATCTATACTGATAAAGTGCATGAGACATAAACACTTGTAAACCACTGAGAGTAAGAAGAGAAACATATCCTTATTCCCTTTTATATTTACTTTATGTTTATTAGTGAAAACATTAATAGTATTAATAGTATGTATACTCATTATTAAGAGAAGTTGAGCAATTATGAATCTCAAATACATTTCTTGGAGACATGTAGAAACAAAGTCTGGAAGGGACAGTGCCATCTAGTGATGTGATAAAAAGTTAACCAGATCATGCATCAAATAAGCTCATGATGTTGTTTTAGAGAAATAAACACAGTTCTCATAGAAGAGACAGTGCATTAAAGCTCAACAGACCCTTACATTGGGATACTGATTTTCTGATCCATTGAAAAAGTTATTCCATCCATTATATTTCCCTTCAATATGAGATAAATCTACTTACAGAGACAGATATATATCGCTAAGAAAGTGAAACATTTTCTTAGAAACAGAATGTATTATTGAACACAATTATGTTTTCTAAAATCATAAAAAATGAAAATTAATCAAACTAAGCTAATATTGATTAAATATAATTGCTTCACTCTGACTCTGAACTTCAGCATTATGTGTTACTGTTCTTTGTTGTTATTGTATTATTCTACAGAGAGAATATTGAAACATTTGTCAACATATACCTGATGATATGAGTCCCCTCCAATGTAGATTTTTTTTCTTCTACTCTGCAAAATAAAGCATCAATGAGCTGTTAACCACAGGTCTCATTTTCTTTGTACAATAATGGACTTTCAGCAATGTCAGGAAATGTTATGTGGTATTGGCAAGTATTGCCTGTTTAAATGAGAGCTCTATACCTTAACTGATCTACTACATTTCTAATAAGTTCTGTAGCTATTTTTTTTTTAGTTTTAATTGCTTCACTAATGGTGAATACATTTCCAGTGTATGTATCCACTGTATTCTCCATTAATAAAGAAGTTAACACTCAAAAAATTTGTTACAGTTCTGAGATCACTCTGAGGAATTACAATACAGAAATAATTGGAAATATTGTACTAGATCAATTTAGAATTCATTCTACAAAAGTAATTTCACTACTGAAAGGGTTAAATACAATTGGGCTGAGAAGGGATTAAAATGATTTAAGATTAAAATGAACAGAGAAATGCAAGGATATATAGAGCAAAAAGATTTTTTTGCAACCACAATATAATTTGTAGATATAATTTCATGTACAATAGAAAAAGTGAGACAAAAATAAAACAAGATACAAGAAACAAGGGAATAAATATTGATATTGCAGCAGCAATTGAGTTGACATCATAATCTCTTGTCAAACTGAACAATGTCTCTTACTCTTTCATTGACATACAGCAGCTCCAAATGTCATCCTAATTATACTAGCAGAGCAAAGTGTCCTTAGGGAAATATGAGGTGGAAACAAACAAACACAGTCTTCTCGTTCTGTGGGAATGGCACTTACACTTCTATTTTAGTGTTGTGGAATACCATGTTCCATTTGGATCTAAAACATTAGCTATTGTTAATTTATTTGGCTGTTTTTGTCTTTATTATACACTGTAGATATTTACATCAGTGAGGATGATGTTTCTCTGAAAAAACTTTGCTATTATTTTTTCACATCTGTGTTCTAAGCAAAATATCCATCCTGTTAAGAGCCAGATGAACTACTAAAAACAAAAATACACTTCATTATAATTCTCAGGTTTATTTTGTCTTAGTCATTTATTTTTCCTCACAAGATGTTTGTGAAGCAGCAACATATGATCATAGATGAGTTAAACAGATGAGTAAGAAAGACACAGAAAGAAAAAGGCTAGATCTTAAAAAAACATAGTCATTGTGATTCTTAAAAACAGGTGAAAACCACAACTACAGTGCTGTTTGAATGGACACACACAGAGATAAATTTCCTTTCAGAGATCTAAAAGGACACATTTCCAGGCAGCAGCAATGCTATAAAACTAAGCTACATATCCACTTTAAAGAAAAGAAAATGCGATAGCTAGATAAATAGAAACAGTAGTTGTAGCAGTAGTAGTAAAAACAGCAGTAATAGTTGACTATTATGACTGCAGATAACTTCTGGAGTGTCTCTTCTTTGATTGGAAGGAATTGCAGTGCAGTAGCACAGACCATAGATCAGAAATTTGAGGGACAGTAATACATGACATTGACCAGAGTGCAGGGCAGATCTACACATTTCCTTTTTTATTTCAGAGTTTCAACACCTGGAACTAACAGATGTTCTTTTTCATATAGATGGGCACAATAGAAACTTTTATCTTTATTCTAGCAGGGCATTTATTTTGGGTTGTGGACATTGTTGCCCACAGAAAATGACTCTCTTCTCCATAGTATGTACAGTATCACACTTAATAGAGCAGCTCACATTCACATCATAAAACTTTCAGAGGACCATATCACACAGAATTAGAAGTTCTCAGAAATGAAACAAGATTATTATCTCAAAAAGTACTAGTTCCATATATCAAAGAAGCTGAGAATAAATGAAAGATTTGGGCTGAAGCCAAGGGATGCACACAGTCCTTTTCTTACAGAAATTACATAAAATTACTTGGATCAACAATATTTTTTCTATATGGTCTCCCCAATAATAAGGAATATTTATACATGGATGCAATAACTATACAGATGTGTAGACCTGGGATTTTTGAATTTTCATTTTGCTTTGACTTATCTGACATAGCCTCAAACCAAAGTTTTTCCTTTTTCAGTGCTGCTAGTTTCTTACACTATTTTGCAAGTGTTAATATAGTAACTTAAATCAGGAGAAATGGTGTAGAATTAGATTAACTTTATTGCTAAACTAATCTTCAACCTATGTGCTTAAAAATATTAGCTAAACATAAAGTTTAAAACCATTAGCATGTAACAAAGATTATTAGTTTAAAAGACACTAAATATAATCCACACTACTGTAGTTTTACATCAGTTAAGAAAGTTTTCAAATAGGTCTAAGAAAATTATTGCTATTATTATTATAAGGAGAGTAATACTGAAGTAGCAAATAACTTCTAACCGCCTGGCATTCACCGGCAATAAATTGTGGACAGTGATAAATACAGGCTTGATATATCATGTTGTATGTCACTGTCTATCTATTGTCAAATATACACATAAGAGGCATTACATAAAGTATTCTAGAACTCAAGCCACAATTTGTATTGTTCAGTATGAACTTACTGGCTTCTGTAATGTTGTTCTTCAATTCTGAACTAATATTCCTTAATACAGCAATAAAGGAATTGAAAAAAAGTACAGAATGAAACCTACCACAAACTGAAAAATATTTAGACACCACAGCTAAACAATTTAAAATAAAGTATCGTTTAATGTCTGTTTGTTGAAAATTTTGATTTAAAAATACCCTACCAAAATCAAACATCTTTCTGTCATAGTTGTTCTAGAAAAATAATTTATTTGATTCTGAGTCAACTCCAAAACTCTGAGCTCTCCTATGTATCCTCCTGTTGTGGTTTAGGCCCATCTGGGAACAATGGACCATTTTCAGCCACTAGCACCAAGGGCCTGTAGAACCCCCTAAGGACAGGGAGGGCCCACTCACCACTTATGGTCACAGATAAAACAGACAAAACTACTCAACTTGGGAAAGAAAATGAAATTTAATTTAGTCTACCACCAAGCAAAAGCATAAAAACCAGAAATATCCAACTGAAAACAATACAGAGCAGGGCAATGATGGGAAGTACAACCAATCCATTTAAGATTCCCTTCCCTCACCCCTTCCCTCCCCTCTTCCTGGGCTTAGGCACTTGATCCCAATGTCTTTGTTTCCTTCCTCACTGAACAGCTGAGAAGGACAGGGAATGGGGGTTTTAGTGAGTCGTTTCCTGATGGCTCCTGCCACTTGTCTCACCTCAGGGCAGACAGACTGCTCAGCAGTCCTCCCTGCTTTAGCACGGGGTCCATCACATGCCAGGCAGCCCTGCATGGGCCACTCTGACATGTTCATCTCAAGGGCTGCACCTCCTCTTTGCTTAATCTGGGTTAGAGTCCAAAACACACCCTCTCTGGCACAAGGTCTCCAAAACTCAGTGCCTCCAATACTTGGAGGGTGGCTACAAAGAGGATGGAGGCTTTATTTCACAAGGAGACAAATGAAGAAGACAAGGGACAACAGGTACAATTTGTACCGGGAGAGGCTTCACCTCCACATAAGAAAAAATTTTTTTAGAGTAAGAAAAATTATTAATTGGAACAACTTCCACAAAGTTGTGGTAGAGTTCCCATCACTGGAGATTTTCAAAATTTAATTGGCTAGAGAGATAATCATCATCTGTGCCCTCTTTCCCACAAAATGCTGGAGCAGAGGATGTTCTGAGGTCCTTTCCAAGCTGGATTGTTCTATAATTCTACGAAATGTCAGGAACTATAACTGGAATAGTCACACAGATGATTTGCAGAGATTCGAGACAATGTTAATGAAAAGGACAGCACTGCTGTGTAACAGTGGTGGAACGTGAAAAATTTTTGAACTGAAAATTAACTTCTCAAAATGTAAATAGCTCCTAAATGTTAGATTATATCTCTCTAAGCAGTCATTTGTTAAACAGCCCTCAGGAGCTCCTCATTTCAACTGTAACATTTACTTTTGAATGGAAATACTATACTTACCACAGAAATCAAAAGTCTAGCAGATCAGATTTTTCTGAGGACTACGCAACTGCTCAGCTTCTCTAAGTTAAGACAGAAGCTTGAAGAGAGAAAGTCACTAGGCCATGATCTCAGCAAGATTGCTAAATGCTTCTTATGGCCTTATTGCTTCTTTAATGGTCCATTGAAAGGCAATCTCTTATAGAATACACATAAGTAGGATAATCTGTATATTTAATATTCACAAAATTATGCCCCTCTAGAGCTAGTGATTTAAAATAATGATCTCATTTATGAAAGAGAAAAAATATTTAAGTATAATATAGTTATCATTTATTTTACAGTTGATTTGAGTAAAACTGTTGAAATTAATGTTTTTGACTGCCTGGAAAAAAAAAAAAAAAGGAGGATGAAAAATCAGTCAAAACTATTAATGTTCCTAACAGTATGTATTTGAGAGAAAGGAAAGAGAGAGATAATTTTTGAAGTCTGTATTGTTTTCCACTCTCATGTATACTGCACCACTGGAAACTCTTTAAAGAATATAATGAACATAACATCCCTGTACATAATTACAGCAGGAAATGCTGCAGCTGACTGACCACCTCCTGTCATGTGACACAGAGGTAATCTTTCATCCCTCTTACCTGTCAAATCCCTGAGAATAAAAATATGAAGCAGTTTTTTTTTCAGCATGCCTGTATGTCATAGTAATCATTGCTTTCAGTAGAGCGGTTAAAATAGATATTAATTTTAAAGCATTTTCAACAGTTACTTCTAAGTCTTGAACATATTTCTCATTTCAGTGGATGCATTTAAATCAACTGGATTACTTCTGACTCAGTTGAAATCAATGGGAACAGAGGTAACTTTCATGTAATCAAACTGAGCAAGGTTTGTTCTTTATATGTGAAAATGTGAGACTATATCTATTGAATAAAGGGCCCTGAAGTCCTTTATATATTTTTAAATGTGATGCTACCTGAAGAGTCATCACCTTCTTTTCATTTTAACCTTTACAACTACATGTGCTTTCAACCTGGCACAAAACGAACTCTTTCAGAAACAGTTGCCAAGAGTATAATACATGCTATTTAATCAAGTACATTATGAGTTTGCCCCTGTCCCCAGTTTTTGTGCTGCCATTCAGCGGGATCTCAACCGACTTGAGAGTTGGGCAAAGAAGAACCTCTTGAGGTTCAACAAGGACAAGTGCAGAGTCCTGCATCTTGGAAGGAACAACCTCATGCACCAGTAGAGGCTGGGGGTTGAACTGCTGAAAAGCAGCTCTGCAGAGAGATCTGAGAGTCCTGATCAATAATAAGCTAATCATGAGTCAGCAATGTGCTCTCGTGGCCAAGACGGCCAATGGCATCCTGAGTTGCATCAAGATTGCAACTCCAAGATGATGGAGTGAAGCATCTTCCTTATGATGAAAGGCTGAGAGAGCTGGGACTCTTTAACTTAGAGGAGACTGAGGGGATGCAAACGTTAATGAGGAGACCTCATTAATGTTTACAAATACATAAAGGGCAGGTGTCAGGAGGATGAAGCCAGGCTGTTCTCAATGATGTCCAATGAAAGGACAAGGGGCAATGGGTATAAACTGGAACATAAGAGGTTCCAAAGAAATACAAGAAAGAATTTCTTCACTATGAGGATGACGAGGCACTATAATAGGCTGCCCAGATGGGTTGTAGAGTCTCCTTCTCTGGGGACAGTCAAAACCCACCTGGACAAGTTCCTGTGTGATCTACTGTAGGTGATCCTGCTCTGGCAGAGGAGTGGGACCAGATGACCTTTTCAGGTTGCTTCCAAACCTTAAAATTCTGTGATTCTATGTGATTATGTGGCACAACAGAGATGCCAGGAGGAGGGTTTGGTGGTAGCTTGAAAACTCAGAATTGAATCAGGAATGAAACAACAGAGTGTGCTTCATCACCTAGGTTTGTACAGACAATAAACTAAACATGAGCCAGCAAGGTGCCCTTGTGGCCAAGAAGGCCAATGGCATCCTGGGATGCATCAAGAAGAGTGTGGCCAGCAGGTCGAGGGAGGTTCTTCTCCCTCTCTACTCTGTTCTGGTGAGGCCTCATCTGGAATCCTGTGTCCAGTTCTGGGTTTCTTAGGTCAAGAAGGACAGAGAACTTCTGGAGACAGTCCAGCACAGGGCCACCGAGGTGATCAGGGGACTGGAACATCTCTCATATGAGGAAAGGCTGCAGGAACTGGGGTTGGTCAGCCTAGAGAAGAGGATACTGAGGGAGGACCTCATTAGTACTTATAAATATTTGAAAGAGGTATGTCAGGGTGACAGGGAAGCATTTCTTCTGTAGTGTCCAGTGATAGAGGTAATGAACAAGAGCTGGAACACAAAAAATTCCACTTAAGGAAAAACTTCTTTCCTGTAAGAGTGATAGAGCCCTGGCACAGGTTGCTCAGGAAGGATGTGGAGACTCCTTCTCTAGAGGTTTTCAAAACCCACCTGGAAAAAATCCTGAGTGACCTGCCCTAGGTAGACCTACTTTAGCTGGGAAGTTGGATGGGATGATCTTTAGAGGTTCCTTCTAAACCCTACCATTCTGTGATTCTGTGTGTTCTTACAGCAGCAGATTTTAACTTTAAGGATTCTAAATTTCACCCAAATGCCATTTTTAAGAGCCTTAATAACATCCTGTCTATAACAAGTGACATGTAACTAGGACTAATGAGGTTAAATTGAGAAACAGAAATGTCTTTTCCATAATATATTCAAATAAGAATTTTCTTCTCCTAACCTATCAACATTTGTCAAGTGCTGGCACTAAGTATTCCAATGAAAAGTGTAATTGCTTCCTAGGTTTTTTAGATATTCAATTACACTTCCTAAGAAATAAAATGTGAACTATTAGCAAGTCATAAAAACAAAACACTATAAAATAAAACAAAGCCCAAAATATCCATCAACTCAGCAAAGGGAGCATAGAAATTCAGAGACTACTGGAAAACAAAAGTGATATGAAAGTGGAAGCAGAAAAACATTTTTAAAAACAAAATATATGTCAGTTCTCTCATCTGTTTGCTAGGATTCTGCACTCATGCATATACTTGTGTTACATAAAGTTTATAGTAAGCCTTTTGTGATAAATTTCATCATTTTATTTTTTTTTTTAATCATCATCGTGTGAGTACAAGAAATTATCCAGGCATTTTACTGTGCTGGATTTTCTATTGACCATGAAGCGTCAATGTGCCCTGGCAGCAAAGAAGAGTAATGGTTTCCTGGACTGAAACAGGCACAGCCAGTAGGTCAAGAGAGATGATCCTTCACTTCTACTGGGTAATGTTGAGCCCACATCTGAGGTACTCTGTCTAGTTGTGGACCTCCCAGTACAAGACAGATAAGTCTTACTAAATGCCTTTCAGAGGTCTCTTGCAACTGCCAACATACTGTGATTCTGTGACCTTTGATAGAAATCTTAAAAGTAAAGCCTATATGGTTTATATTATTAAGAAGACATTGTGATCTATGACTTAAACTTCATTATATTCCCATATATAGTTTCAGTCTATAAACCCAGAATTTTACCTCCAGACAGTAGATTAAATATGATTTATATTTTAGGAATATTAGGAAAATATTAAGAAAAGGAACATGTCTTTTCTGTTCTTGTAATAAAAGGATTTGATTCTCCTTGAGTTTTCTTTAGACATTATACTATATGCAACATTTGGACAAAAAAATACATATATATATATGTGTGTTTGTGTGATGAACACACAATAAATGCATATCATCTGCCAATGGGCCGGCTAATTCAAATAGCACAATTTATTTTACACTACTAGCATGCAATTATATAATGAGAAGAAAGTGATGTTTCATTTTCTTTTCTATACTAGTTTGGAAATTAAATTCAGTAGACCCTTTGAAATGAAGGAGGATTGAATTTTTGTCTTGGAAGACTTCTTCTGCATATTTATAAATTAATCTTGTAGATAATTTATGTGATGAATCTCCTACTCCCTAGTTTTATAGAGAAACAAAGACAACTTCATCAAGTTCAGTTCAATTTCAGCTAAGCCTACAGAACTTCCAGCTGTCTACAGAGCACTCAAAACTGGGGTACTTTGAGACTAGAAAGCTTGTGGAATCTTTAAATAAACTACCAGGTGTTAAAAGCATGAACATATAAAAGTAAAGATTACATCTGAGGAGCTTCCATATATATTTCTACTAGTCTCCTACTGTGTATCTTTATTTATTAAAATTTATTTCCTATGTTAGTTAAATTAGGTAAGAGAAGTATGACTGTACCAGTAAAAACTGACACTCACTATCTATATCTTCATACTGTGTTCCAAAGTGCAGTAGCCTACAAGGCCATGATGAAATGCAGGTTCTTAGATTCATGTTCTTATGAATGTTCTTCATGTTATACAGGTGCAATGGAGTAGTCTTTCTAGCTCCAACAAAGGGGTTGTGCATGTCTGGTACCTTGAAGCTACACCATGTTCATGTTGGCATGCTTGAATCACCAAATTGTTGGACTTCCCTCTCACTGGTGTTTCACTTGATGCTAAAAAGGTATTTGAAGCATAATAAAAGTTATAAGCAGCTACAGTAAAGAGAACAACACTGTGATCTGTCTTTCTATTAGGTTTTTTTTTTGGTATACATTTATAGTATGCTTTTTAAGAGACGAGTGAAATATAGAGAAAGTAGATGTTTTTCCCTGCAATTATTCCCTCTCAAACAGTAACACTTAGGCCCCTGAGTGCTATAAAGGTGTTAAGTTCTATCTCTGCAAACCTGCAGAGGAAATATAGCTGTTGAGTGTGCAGACTTAAAATCCTATTTATAGCAAACAGATCCAACAACTTGCTGTTATCAAAATGAAGAGGTTATAACCTCTTGTTCCTTCTATTTCTCTGCTCCACTCATAGTTGCACCCATTCATTTTGCTAGACCCCTCGAGTGAGATGGTTAAACTTACATGGCCAGAGGAAAATAAACCAGGAAAAATGTGAGCAGCTTTCTTTTCTGTTAAAATGGAGCTGAAGTCTTCAGCAACACTGAGCTGTAAGGATTTCAAATTCAAGGTGCTGAAAGGAGGTCATGTGCCCAAACAGTGAGGGTGTTAGCTTGTATCAGCTGCTCCTAGGAGCAGCTCTCTTAAGAGTGCAGCATATCAGGACCCATATTATTTCACTTAATGATAAGGGATTAATTGGTTTTCTCTTTTAGATTGAACGAATCTCATTCACGAAGGGGTTCCTGTTTCTCAAATCCTGCTCCATTCTCACGCTTGAGTGTCCAATTTTGAGATGTAGAGATGTTTCTCTCCCATTCAGGAATCACAATCCCAAATTTGTTCCATGAAAAATTGAATGATATCGGTTATTCTGACAAAGCATAAAAAACATCTTTCTTCTCTATAAACTATCACTTAAAGAAGTGGATACCAGAATTTGAGTTTCTTTTACTCTTTTTTGGGATATCAACCCCAATCTATTGAAAGTAGACCCTTTCTACTAGATTGCGGAGGTCTTACTACTTTCAACTGAAGTTCTATTACATTATGTAGCATAATGTGTAGTCCTTTTGGGTTTAAGTGCCGAACAGCATCTATGTCTGATTGCTAGTATACATATTATATGAGTTTTAGTGTTTATCCTATGTCACTGTTTTGTTTCCAGTATTTGACTATAGGTAAATGGAGAGTCAGAGGATCCAAGCTGTGACTTTAAAAGTATAGACATCTTATGTATAAGTACTGTTTATAATGGGGAAATGTTTGATAAAATTTTAGAATTAGAGAGATCTAAGCAAAAATAAAAAATAAAAAAAGGGATTTCAGGCAGCAGTCTGCCCCGTAAGACCTTGTTAGCAATCACAAAATGATAGCTGTGAAGAGGGAGAAAGAAAAGAAAAATCACATAATCATTTTTATACTTAGCACTAAAAAAAAATTAAGCTATTCCCTCTCTTTGTAGATATTTTTCGATGTTGAGTTCTTTGAGAATTTATATATATATGTATATATACAGTGAACAGCATTAGAGTAGTTTAAAGCTCATCATCTGACATACCTCAGGAAAGTCAAAGTGACTCTAAATCAAGAAGAGAACTATTGTTTAAGTTTTATATGATACTTGTAAGCAAATGTATTATTAAGCTGAAGAATTAGTTGAAGGTAGAGCTAAACATGGTGATTTTAGGCTAAATGACAGCTGAGAACACTAACAAGCTTGCAGGATTTCAAAATGTTCATCAAACTTATGTATTCTCAGTGTCTTGTTGAAAAAGCCCTAGACAAATTAATAGGCTGAGTAGCCTTAAACATATGGATACCAGTTAAGAGCATTACTCATCCCATTCATAAGCATTTGACTGACTGGAAGCCAAATTCAATATGACAAAGATTAGATTTTTTTTTTCAGATCCTGTCACCTGCAATTTGAAATCAGTGAAGATGATTAACAACTTAATTTCCTGAGGTAGCAAAAAATATGGCTATCATCTAGAATATCTTTAACTTTGAAACCTTACAAGTGAATCCCTCCACTCTTCATGGCATAATTGGCAACTTTTTCAAAATGACAGCGATCTTTAGGGTAACAGGTTATTGTAGTGATTGTAGTCTTTCACCCTCTTTGGGTCAACTTTAGGAAATCTTCAGTTATCAGCTCTGTTTGCATTATCAATTAAACATATACTTTGGTAGTGTTATTTAAAAAGACAATCAAATGATATGAAAATTGTAGTTGGCAGTATTAAAAAGTAGAAAATTATTAAAATAGATGAAAAGTTATGATGTACTACCTTAAGGGTTTTTTTCATTAACAAATTCCTAGACAGTATTGGAACCACAGATAGGTAGCAGATGAAATATTTTTCAGAAATCAAATATAACTAGATTACAATCAAGTAGACAGGAACTTAGGGGCATGCTTCAAAATTCAGCTATTTTTTTTGAATTTATCACTAAGGAAGAAGTGACATATTACATGCTGCATACGGTAGATAAGGTGATCCTAATGGATCATTGTCTAAATAGGTGACATTTAAAGTACAGCTGTAATATCTACTGCATATGTTGTAATGATTGTTAACAGTGGGAGAAGATAACTGTGAATATAAGATGCACAGAAAAGAAGACAAAAGACAGGAAAAATACAAAGTGTATCTAAGAAATTTCAAATAGCAGAAAAAATGTCCTATCATCAACTGACACCGAATGTAACTTGTAAATATATACAGCTGCAGAGTTATACGTAGCTCTTAACTCTCTCTATATTCACTATGATTTTGTTCATGCAAATCAGGTGAGGAGTTCAGTGGAGACGATCAAATAAGTATCAACAACATTTATATTAATATGACTTAGGAAATTTTTCACTTTATTTTGCAGAGTTACTCTGTTACTGGTGAAGTATTATGACTGTAGAATTATAACCCCATAATTAATTCCATAAACATGATAGGGAAATTTAGCTTTTGAGATTAGTTTGGTATATCACATGAGAAAAATTATGCACGTGTGTGAGTGGAATGAGTCAGATAGAAATGTCAGATGCAGAAGCAGAGAGTCACACTGAGAAAACTGAAGAACACAAGGCAGCTGGGAATACATATAAAATGAGAAGAAAATGCTGAAAGTGAGTGGGAGAGACAAAACAACTATAGTAGAATTGAATGTTGTCCTGGATTAGAGGCAGAGGGAGCATAAAATCATACAATCGTTTGTGTTGAAAGGAACCCTAAAGATCACCTAGTTCCTATCCTCCTGCCACGGACAAGGACACGTTTCAAGTTTCTCAAAGCNGTTATACAGGTGCAATGGAGTAGTCTTTCTAGCTCCAACAAAGGGGTTGTGCATGTCTGGTACCTTGAAGCTACACCATGTTCATGTTGGCATGCTTGAATCACCAAATTGTTGGACTTCCCTCTCACTGGTGTTTCACTTGATGCTAAAAAGGTATTTGAAGCATAATAAAAGTTATAAGCAGCTACAGTAAAGAGAACAACACTGTGATCTGTCTTTCTATTAGGTTTTTTTTTTGGTATACATTTATAGTATGCTTTTTAAGAGACGAGTGAAATATAGAGAAAGTAGATGTTTTTCCCTGCAATTATTCCCTCTCAAACAGTAACACTTAGGCCCCTGAGTGCTATAAAGGTGTTAAGTTCTATCTCTGCAAACCTGCAGAGGAAATATAGCTGTTGAGTGTGCAGACTTAAAATCCTATTTATAGCAAACAGATCCAACAACTTGCTGTTATCAAAATGAAGAGGTTATAACCTCTTGTTCCTTCTATTTCTCTGCTCCACTCATAGTTGCACCCATTCATTTTGCTAGACCCCTCGAGTGAGATGGTTAAACTTACATGGCCAGAGGAAAATAAACCAGGAAAAATGTGAGCAGCTTTCTTTTCTGTTAAAATGGAGCTGAAGTCTTCAGCAACACTGAGCTGTAAGGATTTCAAATTCAAGGTGCTGAAAGGAGGTCATGTGCCCAAACAGTGAGGGTGTTAGCTTGTATCAGCTGCTCCTAGGAGCAGCTCTCTTAAGAGTGCAGCATATCAGGACCCATATTATTTCACTTAATGATAAGGGATTAATTGGTTTTCTCTTTTAGATTGAACGAATCTCATTCACGAAGGGGTTCCTGTTTCTCAAATCCTGCTCCATTCTCACGCTTGAGTGTCCAATTTTGAGATGTAGAGATGTTTCTCTTCCATTCAGGAATCACAATCCCAAATTTGTTCCATGAAAAATTGAATTATATCTGTTATTCTGACAAAGCATAAAAAACATCTTTCTTCTCTATAAACTATCACTTAAAGAAGTGGATACCAGAATTTGAGTTTCTTTTACTCTTTTTTGGGATATCAACCCCAATCTATTGAAAGTAGACCCTTTCTACTAGATTGCGGAGGTCTTACTACTTTCAACTGAAGTTCTATTACATTATGTAGCATAATGTGTAGTCCTTTTGGGTTTAAGTGCCGAACAGCATCTATGTCTGATTGCTAGTATACATATTATATGAGTTTTAGTGTTTATCCTATGTCACTGTTTTGTTTCCAGTATTTGACTATAGGTAAATGGAGAGTCAGAGGATCCAAGCTGTGACTTTAAAAGTATAGACATCTTATGTATAAGTACTGTTTATAATGGGGAAATGTTTGATAAAATTTTAGAATTAGAGAGATCTAAGCAAAAATAAAAAATAAAAAAAGGGATTTCAGGCAGCAGTCTGCCCCGTAAGACCTTGTTAGCAATCACAAAATGATAGCTGTGAAGAGGGAGAAAGAAAAGAAAAATCACATAATCATTTTTATACTTAGCACTAAAAAAAAATTAAGCTATTCCCTCTCTTTGTAGATATTTTTCGATGTTGAGTTCTTTGAGAATTTATATATATATGTATATATATATATATACAGTGAACAGCATTAGAGTAGTTTAAAGCTCATCATCTGACATACCTCAGGAAAGTCAAAGTGACTCTAAATCAAGAAGAGAACTATTGTTTAAGTTTTATATGATACTTGTAAGCAAATGTATTATTAAGCTGAAGAATTAGTTGAAGGTAGAGCTAAACATGGTGATTTTAGGCTAAATGACAGCTGAGAACACTAACAAGCTTGCAGGATTTCAAAATGTTCATCAAACTTATGTATTCTCAGTGTCTTGTTGAAAAAGCCCTAGACAAATTAATAGGCTGAGTAGCCTTAAACATATGGATACCAGTTAAGAGCATTACTCATCCCATTCATAAGCATTTGACTGACTGGAAGCCAAATTCAATATGACAAAGATTAGATTTTTTTTTTCAGATCCTGTCACCTGCAATTTGAAATCAGTGAAGATGATTAACAACTTAATTTCCTGAGGTAGCAAAAAATATGGCTATCATCTAGAATATCTTTAACTTTGAAACCTTACAAGTGAATCCCTCCACTCTTCATGGCATAATTGGCAACTTTTTCAAAATGACAGCGATCTTTAGGGTAACAGGTTATTGTAGTGATTGTAGTCTTTCACCCTCTTTGGGTCAACTTTAGGAAATCTTCAGTTATCAGCTCTGTTTGCATTATCAATTAAACATATACTTTGGTAGTGTTATTTAAAAAGACAATCAAATGATATGAAAATTGTAGTTGGCAGTATTAAAAAGTAGAAAATTATTAAAATAGATGAAAAGTTATGATGTACTACCTTAAGGGTTTTTTTCATTAACAAATTCCTAGACAGTATTGGAACCACAGATAGGTAGCAGATGAAATATTTTTCAGAAATCAAATATAACTAGATTACAATCAAGTAGACAGGAACTTAGGGGCATGCTTCAAAATTCAGCTATTTTTTTTGAATTTATCACTAAGGAAGAAGTGACATATTACATGCTGCATACGGTAGATAAGGTGATCCTAATGGATCATTGTCTAAATAGGTGACATTTAAAGTACAGCTGTAATATCTACTGCATATGTTGTAATGATTGTTAACAGTGGGAGAAGATAACTGTGAATATAAGATGCACAGAAAAGAAGACAAAAGACAGGAAAAATACAAAGTGTATCTAAGAAATTTCAAATAGCAGAAAAAATGTCCTATCATCAACTGACACCGAATGTAACTTGTAAATATATACAGCTGCAGAGTTATACGTAGCTCTTAACTCTCTCTATATTCACTATGATTTTGTTCATGCAAATCAGGTGAGGAGTTCAGTGGAGACGATCAAATAAGTATCAACAACATTTATATTAATATGACTTAGGAAATTTTTCACTTTATTTTGCAGAGTTACTCTGTTACTGGTGAAGTATTATGACTGTAGAATTATAACCCCATAATTAATTCCATAAACATGATAGGGAAATTTAGCTTTTGAGATTAGTTTGGTATATCACATGAGAAAAATTATGCACGTGTGTGAGTGGAATGAGTCAGATAGAAATGTCAGATGCAGAAGCAGAGAGTCACACTGAGAAAACTGAAGAACACAAGGCAGCTGGGAATACATATAAAATGAGAAGAAAATGCTGAAAGTGAGTGGGAGAGACAAAACAACTATAGTAGAATTGAATGTTGTCCTGGATTAGAGGCAGAGGGAGCATAAAATCATACAATCGTTTGTGTTGAAAGGAACCCTAAAGATCACCTAGTTCCTATCCTCCTGCCACGGACAAGGACACGTTTCAAGTTTCTCAAAGCTGCATCCAATCTGGCCTTGAACATTTCCAGGGATGAGTCACCCACAAGCTCTCTGGACAATCTCTTCCACTGCTTCACCATCTTCACAGTACACTACTTCTCCCTGATATCTAATCTAAATGTATCCTCTTTCAGTTTTAAGCCATTTCCCCTTGTTCTGTCACTACATGCTCTTGTAAAAAGTCGTTCTCCAGCTCTCTTTTAGTACCTTTAGGTACTGGAAGGTTGCCAGTAGGACTTTCTAGACACTTGTCCAAATTGAACAACCCCAACTCTCAGGCTGTTGTAACAAGACAGCNCAAAAATAAAAAATAAAAAAAGGGATTTCAGGCAGCAGTCTGCCCCGTAAGACCTTGTTAGCAATCACAAAATGATAGCTGTGAAGAGGGAGAAAGAAAAGAAAAATCACATAATCATTTTTATACTTAGCACTAAAAAAAAATTAAGCTATTCCCTCTCTTTGTAGATATTTTTCGATGTTGAGTTCTTTGAGAATTTATATATATATGTATATATACAGTGAACAGCATTATAGTAGTTTAAAGCTCATCATCTGACATACCTCAGGAAAGTCAAAGTGACTCTAAATCAAGAAGAGAACTATTGTTTAAGTTTTATATGATACTTGTAAGCAAATGTATTATTAAGCTGAAGAATTAGTTGAAGGTAGAGCTAAACATGGTGATTTTAGGCTAAATGACAGCTGAGAACACTAACAAGCTTGCAGGATTTCAAAATGTTCATCAAACTTATGTATTCTCAGTGTCTTGTTGAAAAAGCCCTAGACAAATTAATAGGCTGAGTAGCCTTAAACATATGGATACCAGTTAAGAGCATTACTCATCCCATTCATAAGCATTTGACTGACTGGAAGCCAAATTCAATATGACAAAGATTAGATTTTTTTTTTCAGATCCTGTCACCTGCAATTTGAAATCAGTGAAGATGATTAACAACTTAATTTCCTGAGGTAGCAAAAAATATGGCTATCATCTAGAATATCTTTAACTTTGAAACCTTACAAGTGAATCCCTCCACTCTTCATGGCATAATTGGCAACTTTTTCAAAATGACAGCGATCTTTAGGGTAACAGGTTATTGTAGTGATTGTAGTCTTTCACCCTCTTTGGGTCAACTTTAGGAAATCTTCAGTTATCAGCTCTGTTTGCATTATCAATTAAACATATACTTTGGTAGTGTTATTTAAAAAGACAATCAAATGATATGAAAATTGTAGTTGGCAGTATTAAAAAGTAGAAAATTATTAAAATAGATGAAAAGTTATGATGTACTACCTTAAGGGTTTTTTTCATTAACAAATTCCTAGACAGTATTGGAACCACAGATAGGTAGCAGATGAAATATTTTTCAGAAATCAAATATAACTAGATTACAATCAAGTAGACAGGAACTTAGGGGCATGCTTCAAAATTCAGCTATTTTTTTTGAATTTATCACTAAGGAAGAAGTGACATATTACATGCTGCATACGGTAGATAAGGTGATCCTAATGGATCATTGTCTAAATAGGTGACATTTAAAGTACAGCTGTAATATCTACTGCATATGTTGTAATGATTGTTAACAGTGGGAGAAGATAACTGTGAATATAAGATGCACAGAAAAGAAGACAAAAGACAGGAAAAATACAAAGTGTATCTAAGAAATTTCAAATAGCAGAAAAAATGTCCTATCATCAACTGACACCGAATGTAACTTGTAAATATATACAGCTGCAGAGTTATACGTAGCTCTTAACTCTCTCTATATTCACTATGATTTTGTTCATGCAAATCAGGTGAGGAGTTCAGTGGAGACGATCAAATAAGTATCAACAACATTTATATTAATATGACTTAGGAAATTTTTCACTTTATTTTGCAGAGTTACTCTGTTACTGGTGAAGTATTATGACTGTAGAATTATAACCCCATAATTAATTCCATAAACATGATAGGGAAATTTAGCTTTTGAGATTAGTTTGGTATATCACATGAGAAAAATTATGCACGTGTGTGAGTGGAATGAGTCAGATAGAAATGTCAGATGCAGAAGCAGAGAGTCACACTGAGAAAACTGAAGAACACAAGGCAGCTGGGAATACATATAAAATGAGAAGAAAATGCTGAAAGTGAGTGGGAGAGACAAAACAACTATAGTAGAATTGAATGTTGTCCTGGATTAGAGGCAGAGGGAGCATAAAATCATACAATCGTTTGTGTTGAAAGGAACCCTAAAGATCACCTAGTTCCTATCCTCCTGCCACGGACAAGGACACGTTTCAAGTTTCTCAAAGCTGCATCCAATCTGGCCTTGAACACTTCCAGGGATGAGTCACCCACAAGCTCTCTGGACAATCTCTTCCACTGCTTCACCATCTTCACAGTACACTACTTCTCCCTGATATCTAATCTAAATGTATCCTCTTTCAGTTTTAAGCCATTTCCCCTTGTTCTGTCACTACATGCTCTTGTAAAAAGTCGTTCTCCAGCTCTCTTTTAGTACCTTTAGGTACTGGAAGGTTGCCAGTAGGACTTTCTAGACACTTGTCCAAATTGAACAACCCCAACTCTCAGGCTGTTGTAACAAGACAGCTGCTTCAGCCCTCTGACCATCTTTGTGGCCCTCCTCTGGAGTTACTCTGGAAGTCCTGTGTCCTCCTTATGTTGGAGGCCCCAGTTCTGAGTGCAGGATCGTGCCATGTCTGATGCTGTTCCTCTCTTCTTTCTATTCAGAAATAACGAAGATTAATTTAGAACATAGACAACTAGAACTTTTCCAGGAATAAGCTGTAGAAGCATAAATAATATAGTTCCACTGACTTTAATGGACCGATCTGAGGCTTTAATCTGGGCTAATGAATAGAAACATGTGAAGATTTGATTGCTGGAGAGGATGTTTGAATGAATCTCTTTTATGAAAGGAAAATATTCAAAATCTTAATGAGCTTCCAGTAAATATCACATACAAAAAATGTGACAATTTCTTGCTTCTCAGTCTTAAAAAATACCTTGAAATAGAAAAGTAAATGATAAATCTACGTTGTCAAGTTACTTGACTAGTTACTAAAAATCTTTCACAAATTTGAAAGCACTAAGTTTCAATTCTCTCCACTGGTGCCAGACTAAAAAATTATGTGTAAATCAAAAAATGACAAACAACAAAAGTAATAGTAGTTAGAGGCTATTTTTTATTTAATTTATATTGAACTTTACAGTTACTGAGAGTTTCTTAAATATTCCTCTATTTTTTTTCTACATGCTAAGTAATCTATGACTTCATGCATTCTCAATGGAATTGCTTCCATATCTCAGAAACAGAGTCCATCCTCGACATGTCTTTGTGTGGTTTAATAAAAAAAAATCTAATTTCTACATCACCTAACATCTACTCTTCTGCCCATTCTCTTGGGAACTGCATGACCATCCTCACCATAGTTCTTTTCTTTGTTTTCTACAAGGAATACTTGAATGCAGAATTCCACCATCTCTAAGATGTCAGGATAAAGCATTTCTTCCCCTAAGTGGTTTTAACATTCAGAGTGTTCCATCCATGTTTTCAAATTTCCCAAGTTTTCTTGCATCAACTGTTATTCAAATGGCAGTAAACCGGGAAAGAAGAGAGGTTTCATTTTTAGTTAAGGGTACTATTTCCATACAAGTCCTCTTGAATGAAAGAAAAAATGAACAAGGTTATGATTTCAAGGTGAAAACAGCTCAAACATTTAACTACATAAGACAAACCCATCACTACAATAATTTTAATTAAAGCACAGCTCAGCTCATCTTAATATGTGGAGTTTCTAGGACATATAAAATGTGATAGTCATTAGTAATGTGTTTCAGGTGAATACTGTCTACAGATTTTTAAGAGCTGAATATCCACAGAAATAGGAGGGTTTTGTCACAATTTTCACTAGTTATTTTTAGTGTAAACTATTCACCCATTCTCCAAAATGGTAGTTAAAAGGATATACCTTGGAAATAGGATATGAATTTCTTCATGCTATCTTCACAAATCATGCACACAAAAGAAACAGCAAGCAGTGATCTGATTAGTAAATAAACAGTCCACAAAAAAAAATTACTGTTTCCAGTCCTTTTACTTATAACACTTGCTTCCAGCATGTGCTTTTGGCCTTGCAGTTGTCATGGTTTAGGCCCATCAGGGGACAAATACCATGACTAGCCTCAAGTACCAAAGACCTGAGATTGCCAAAGGGCAGGGAGGGCTTAATTGCTGCTTAAGGTCCCTGGAAAAAAAAAAATAAACCAGGCTGCTCGGCTTGGGGAAGAAAACAGAAAGTAATTTGACCTAACTAAAGCATAACCATAAAACCCCAAAACATAACCAACATAAAACAACACAGAGTGGTACAATGATAAAGAGTACAACCAGCCCTTTAAGACCATCTTCTCCCCACTCCTCCCCTCTTTCCAGGCTCAGAGCCCTGATCCCAGTGTCTTTACCTTCTCCTCCCTTGAATGGCTCAGGGGGGCAGGGAATGGAGGTTTCATTCAGTCTATTCCTGATAGCTTCTGCTGTTAGTCTCTCCTCACGGCAGGCGGGTTCTACACTAGTCCTCCCTGCACCTCTGTGGGGTACCTCACACACATGGCAGCTCTGCACAGGCTGCTTCGATGTGCATTCATTCTAAAGGCTGCAGCTCCTCTCTGCCTCTCGTGTGGGTCTGCTCTGGAGCCCACAGACTCTCCAGCACAGCCTGTGCCATGGCCACCTCCTCACACAGTCACCTGCCCATCCAGGCGCACTCACATGGAGCTGCTGGTGGCTCTAAGTCCTGCCATTGCTCTCCATGGGTCGCAGGGGTACAGCCTCCGTTCTCACCACAGCTTGCAGAGGTCTCTGGTCTGATGCTTCTCCTTCTCTGACTGTGGGGTCTGCATGGCCGCCTCCATCTTGTATCACCCTTACACCTCCTCCAAGCACTTCAAATTCCCACCCCTAAATAGTGATGGCAGAGGTGCCAGATTGGCCCAGCCAGGACAGAGGTGGGTCTGACCCATGAGCTGGGAGAGAGTCTAAAAACTTTTTACCAGGTCTTCACTCCAACCTGCTCCCCCTATAACCAAGCAAAAACTGCTCCTTGCTAAACCATGACAGCAGTAAAAATATCCAGGATATTTTTTGGAACAGATTTTGTGTAGTTTCATGTGATTCAGTCTGTCTTATTGTGTGCTGTATATATTCACCATCTCTGTAATTCATGTACAACACAATCTGTCATTAATCATATATCACAAGATAAGAAGTGGATGTATTAGAAATGCTGTGTAAGTAAGATGCCTTAGAAGGAAACTCTAATAGATGTGATGACATGCACACAAAACCATTTGCAAGGCAAAATTTTATAAGATACAGTAGTGATGAAAAGACAAGATAATAAAAAAAAGACAAGTAACATTAGAAAGGAATTAATAGTGAAGCATTATTCCATAAGATCATAGTAGTAGTATAACACTGTCACTTGAAAAATCAAGTAAAGTCTTTGCAGTAGGAGAGAAAAGAAATTTGATAGCATCATTATATTGGTAATACAGACACTCATCATAAAAATAGTTACTGTAATATAAAGATTTTAAATAGATAATCAGTAGGTATTTACCATTCTAGAGAGGTCTTTGAAAGATCTATATGCTCATCCTCTTAAAGAACTAGATTCTTTTTCCTGCTTTCTGGAGAGACACTGACTGGACTTGAATCATTCTAGAGTATGATTAACTGATTTTATTGCATGAGCTATTTTCTCCAACAGTGGGATTAGGAAGACAAAGGCTTCAAAATGCAAGAGGAAAAACATTTCTCTTTATTCAGAATCAGAAAGAGCTGGTTGAACAGTCAGCTCTAAATAGTATTTACAAATCCATTTCTGATTCTAAAAGTGAATCCCTGCAAATATTAAATGTATGTCAAATTGATTGGTAGAAAAATGAGTGGATTTTTAGCAAAATATTAAGGCCTTAGTTATTCAGACAAAAGTGGTTTTAGATCACGTTTCATAGAATGCCATCAACAATTGTAAAAAACTATGACTTATCTATCATGTCAGATTGTGCCTCTGAGTTAGTATTGTAGCCAGCATAAAAGTTAGCCTTGTTGATTCTTTCAAGTTAGTACTTCCTTGTGAGGAATGTTACACAAAAGGTAGCAAGAAATTTGAAGGCATGGAAAATCTGTTATGATTCTAAATCAAGGTGAAAAATCCATGTAATGTCAAGACATTATTCTAAATTAGAGGCCACAGATGGAAGCACTCACAATTGATGGTCTGTCAGAATTGAAATGAAATTACCTTTTGTTTATATCCTTACAGCAAATATGAGGACAGGAAATGTTTGAGATTTTTAAATCTCTCATTCTTAAAAAAAAAGGAAAAAAACCAAAGGTTACTATGCCAAAACACACTCAAAAAAGTGGGACTACTTATCATCCATACCAGTGAGGATCATTTCACTTAGCTATGTAGGTAGCCATAAACAAACACCATGCACCCAGACCCAAGCTACAATGTAATTTTCAGGCTGGCAATTTTGTGGTGGGCTAATGGTCACTTTAGTGGGTGCCAACAGAGTTGATCTTTTCATAGGTACTAGGAATTTCTAGTGATAAAATGAACTAGATATTTCAGCAATTTTAGGAGAAATGTTGCATGACAAAAACTGAACAATTAACTCTTGGTTACAAATACACAATTTTTTAAAAAGGTTTGAATAATCATAATTAACCACTCATTGCTTTTAATATCACTAATAACTCCTCTATTATGGATAAGTGCCTGTATTTCAAGTAAAGTAGCATAACAGCTTGAGGTAAATGAAATCCGGAGGGGTTGATTTTTGACTCCAAGATAAACAAATAGCTTTTAAACACTGAAAGCAAAATACAGTGGCCTCTAGGAGCTTTCTTCAGTGTCTTGTTTTGGGAACATTTTCACCCTTTTACCACAGTCCTGTAAAATGTTGAGAATTTGAGAGTCAAATAAGAAATCCATTGAAGTCAATAAAGGAACCTTGGGCAATACTTGCACCACCCAGGGAACAGAAGATCTGAAGGCTGGTCAAGCTGAGGTCCAGGATCCTCCTCATGTTCTTTGTCCTCAATGCTGGTTGCAACCTAAACGTAACTCAGACTTTGTGGTCAAAGTAAATGGAGTCCAGAAACATGATACAGATGATGTTTGAGTATTTCTTTGTTAAAACCGTATCAGAAAACAGCAGCACACAATTACCAAGTACAGGGATTGTATTAATACAGCTAATCTCCTCACTCTTCTGTAAAACCATGTGATTCTGTTCAAGCTGCTAGTTGGGAAAGGCTGTTGGCTAACACTAATCATGAGCTGGTTTAAGGTTGGAGGCAAAACTCAGCCATGTTTTGATCACACTATTGAGTGATAGGGAAAATCACATACTGGTCCTTAGAATTGTGTCTGGCCTTTTCTAGTATAGATATAGTTCACATCTCCAAACGACCTCTGGAATATAGCCCGAAAAAGCCTTTTAATGTGAATTTGGATGTTTACAATGTGTTAAGGGAAGACTTGGACTCCAGTTTAACAGATGTTATATCCCACAGAGTTCAGCAGGTGGTTGAACAAACCTGTAGAGAAGTAAAAAGGAAATGAATTCATGTGAACTTGAATGTAACTTGTGCAACAAAGGTTTGATCCAGCTAGATGTGTCGGCTTTTAATGAGTAGTTTTAAAACAACTGAACTGTAGTGTAACAGCAAATGTCAATGTGTATGCCTGTACCAATACATACATACATATATATATATATACTTAAAATAAATCTACATATGCATTCATATATTTAAAATATTCAGTAAGTAAAATTAGTATCATGAGAAAGGATTCAATGTGTTGGTCTGTATGTCTGCAATCATAATATTTTTTCAAAATACAGAATGTGGCATTTTATCAAATAAAGCCTTCTTTCTAGAGGTATCCTATCATGGTTTATAATGTAGGAAATTAACATAACTGTAAAGTTGATTACTACTCCAAGTTCAGTCTTCTGGAATACTTGCTGTTTCTCTCTAGGCATCTGTTATTGTATCACAGTTATTTAATCTTTTAAAACAGCAGTATTTTTTATTTAGGTTTAAATCAATTCATGTGTACTTGTTTGGAAAAGAAAACCGTCAGACATCTTGAAAGACATTCAATTAATTTATTTTTGAGGGATTGAAAATGTAAAGGCAAAACTAAAAAGCAACTGAAATAGACTATTAGAGCTAATATCAAAATGTATCTAGTAAAAGTCTATTTAGCAATTTTAGATTTGAAAACATATGCAGTTGAAATTACTTCTTAAAAATAAAAACCCCAACACAACCAAAACAACTCCAGAATTCTTTGAGTGTTATTTTTTAAAGGATGCAGATTTAATTAGTGGCAAAGTAACATAGTTAGCCTGAGTGTTCAGATTGAAGTTGACTTGTTCATTAGCTTAGCTGTGGACTGTCTGTTGGCAAATATTCTTGCATATTCTTTGTGAACAATTCACAATGAAATTATGTATATATCTGACAATGATGTGCAGGTAAATGAGGAAGACCAGCAACTGTACACTTAGAATGTATTTACTGAAAGAAATATTTTACAACCATCTGTTGTGCAAATCTAAAGCAGATATTATATCAGTAGTTCATAGTAATTACAGTTATAGTCTATACTTGATAATTTGTCCCACTAATAAAAAAGTTGGTAGTCACTTCAATAGCTAGCTATATTACTGCTCAAAGATAGAGTGTCAAGGTAAAATTTTGGTGTTTTATTTAAGGTCACATCATAAAGGAATGATAACGCATCAGTTTGGTATCAAAGATGTATTTCCTCTTTTTCTCCAGTCTCTTTTGAACTGTTCTCTCAGCCTACTGCAATAGCAAACTCATAATCCCTTTTCCAAGGCAGTGGCTACAACAGCACTTGGACATTTAGCTTCTTTAAGGAACTCTCAACAAGTATCAATTTTACCTGTTTCAAGCTATGACCATAATAAATAGGATATAACCAGATCTCCTGACTAGGTTATTAACACTTTGGAAAGGAATGATTTTTTTCACCTAGACAAGTTATGTACATGAAAAATGCCTGCTAGGTTGTTAAAACTAATAGTAAATGTGCAATCAATATTAGTCTCCAGCTAAAATAGATTTAGAAAAGATTGTCAATGAAGGATTGGGAAAGGACACAATTATAATCTTCAAAAACATGAAAAAGCTTATTTCTAGACAATGAAAACAGTTCTTTATATCTACCAAAGCTAGATATCAATATTAATAAAATTATTTAATAAAAAATAACAAGTCTGAATTAGTTCAAAATAGACTAGATCTAGAATAGAAAATCACAGTCAGGCACAGTAACTAAGGAGATTTTGTGATTCACAGCACTAGACATGATTTAAAACAAGCATATTCAGACAATAACAGATAATAGCATTGTCAGATTTGTTCTAGACCCAGTAGGTTATATCTCTGAGCAATGATTTAGACCAAATTATCTTCTGAAGACACTTTCAAGTCTATGTTTCTATGACTGCATTATGCAGCTCATTGTTTCTATTCTGGAAAATGACAGCTTGTGTATAAACTGGGAAGAGTACTGGAACAACTATTAATATTTCCCAAAGGAGATAGAAATATTATCTAAAGCTCTGTCTGGTTCTTTTATAAGATTAAAACAAAAGGTATGTTCAGAGAAGGTGATTCTGAGAACTGTTAATTATCTGTATTGCTGGCTCTCACTTTAGTAACATTCAGTATTGCGCTGAGACTGTTTTTCTCCCCCTTCAGAATTGGTTCTTCTCATGCTAACAGGTTTTTGTCTTTTTTATTTTTTTTTCTGCTTGTTTCTAGTAAACTCCTTTGGGATTGCTATTCATGTTTAAGTTTTGTTGAAATAAAGAATTCTAAGCCTTTGCTTTTCATATACCTCCATAATATGATGTGTTGAATGTTTTATGTTTTTACATACAAAACATGATGATAGAACTACTTCTGTTATTGGCAATGTAAAAAAAATAAATAAATTGTTCACCATTCTGGAAACGAAGGTGATTTTATTTTGAAAATCTGTGTAACACTAATTCTTTCTGCCTGAGTTATGTCAAGGCAGTTGTGTAGGAGTGAAACTGTTTACACTTTGTTGTCTTTTTTTCTCTTCTAATTATATTGGGTTTGCTTGGTTGGTTGGGTTTTAAATCTGTTGCATACAACTTATCCACATTTCTGGGTATCATTTAAAGATGCACAGTCAGAGATGATGAAATGAAAATATGCACAGCCTACTTCAGCATGGTGAAAGAAATTGTGTGTGCAAAATGGGCTCATGAATAAGTTTAACAGATCTAGAAGGCTTTCTAAAATACAACAAACATGGTTTTAAAAATATCACCAATGAGGAAAAGTAAAAAATGTCTGTAATTATCTGGATAATTATTAGTAAAAACAGAACTGCTCTCCCTATATAACCATAGTTCAGATTTTTTTAAAAGTACCATTACTATCTGAGTTAGTAATAGCTTGGCTGAACTAAGGAAACACGAGCTTTTTGCAAGATATGTCAGTGCACTGTAGCATTATAATCTTGAGCCCTTAGCTCAGCAAATGGAATGCTAAAATGCGTTGCATCATTTTGACTTCATCTAATATGCCTGTCAGCCCACTGCTATATTTTAAGAGTGCAGTGCAGTCTAGTGATATCTGTTCATAATTGAACACTGAAGACAGTGACATCGAATTGAACTTCATTTTCCCATTCTTGCCAGTCCTTTAGTTTGCATCATCAGAGTGTATTCATCAGGAAGACACATCTGACCCTCAGTTCAACAGCCAGAGTGAGAAAAATGCACTCTGTTCAAGCTAAGTCCCTCCAGTCTAAAATAAAAAATACACAGAAATAGACGTGCATATAAGTCAGTACCCATGGAATGAAGATGAGAGTATTAAAGCTATGTGGTATACTTAAAGAATGTGCAAGGGCATTTGAAGATGCAGAGCCGGATAGGATAGGATAGGATAGGATAGGATAGGATAGGATAGGATAGGATAGGATAGGATAGGAAGGTGTTACAAAGCACAGAAAGAGCTTGAGCTGTCTCTTCTGTGATATTTGTTAATACATGTTCCCCTGGCCATGAGTCAAGCAGGTAGTCAGGAAATCAGGATCTGGGACTGAGCTCTGAATTTAATCAGCAAGCGTGGGAAGCAACATTGAGAACAAATACATCAACTCTACCTATGGCTTCTGTGTTTAGCGTAAGAATTTCTACATAATTCTGAATTATGTTAAAACAATCAGCCACTTATTTTGCCACTGAAGAATTCTGCTTTTCCAAATGTGGAGTGTTAGACGTGTGTAGATTGAAGGATGCATATGGATTTGCAAGAAAATAAGAATTGTTTGAGTTCTGATATCTGTTTGCCATTTTCCTTGGGGAAATAAAATGGATTCTTTTGGAAACTTTAGGAAAGAAACATTGTGGCACACTCAGATTCGAAGACTAGTGATAGAATCATAGGATATCTCAAGGTGGAAGGGACCCATAAGGATTATCAAGACTAACTCCCTGCTCCTTGCAGGACTACTTAAAATTAAACCATATTGCTCATAAGTCTTGCCCTGAAATGACGTCAGATGTCATGCTTCAAAACCTTGCTGTTTTTCAAGGAATATTTAACAGCAAAATCTTCTGATCTGCTGTAAGCACAAAATCAAGACTTTCACAGAATCACAGAATCAAAGAATGGTAGGGGATGGAAAAGACCTTCAGAGATCACCTAGTCCAATCCCCCTGCTAAAAACAAGTCCACCTATGCCAAGTCACACAGGAGCGTGTCCAGGTGGATTTTGAAAACCTCCAGAGAAGGAGACTCCACACCCTCCTTGGGCAGCCTGTGCCAGGGCTACCTCATCCTCACAGTGAAGAAGATTTTCCTTATGTTGAAATTGAACTTTCTGTGTTCCACATTCTTTCCATTATGCCCTTGTCCTGTCAATGGATGCAACAGAACAAAAGGATGCCCCAATCTCCTGACATCCTCCATTCAGATATTTGTAAATATTAATGAGATATCCCCTCAGCCTCCTTTTATCCAGACTAACAGTCCCAGTTCGCACAGACTTTCCTCATAAGTAAGATGCTCCAGCTCCCTGATTGTTTTGGTATTCCTGCACTGGACTGTCTCCAGAACTTCCTTGTCCCTTTTGAGCTCTGTAAATTAAATTGGCAGCTCAACAGGGTCAGCAATAGGAATTAATTTTAAAATATTATATTTTTCTTTATTTCATATCAAAATATGGATTTTTTTAAAGGTTCAGGGAGAAATTTCTTCTTTAAAATTGATTGAAAACAATTCCATCTCTGTGATAACTTTTAACCGTTAGGTTAAATATTCAAAGCTAGATTCCAAATAAATAAACTTCTCATTGTGTATTTTTCTATGAAAATTAATTATTCATTTCATAAAATTACTGAGACCTGAAATTGTTGTGTCCAGCTATACCATTTTATTGTTGTTAAATTATCTTTAACAAAAAAAAAAAACCAAACCAAAACCACATAGTTTCAGATTCATCAATATAATTTCTTAAATCTAATTTCTACTACTCTATATAAATTAGGGATTGTATATTTTTCTGAACTTACTCAGTATATTCTTCACATCCTTGACTCTTTGAACTATTTAAATGTAATTTTTAAATGTTTTTGTTTACATTGTAATATTGAAGACAATGTCTGTTTTCCTTAGCAACCTCTGAATTCCTAAGAAAACTTTGACCCTGACCTATCTGTGTTTACACGACTCCCTTGATCATAGTGCCTAAGTATCTCACAATTGTGGCTGCAATTATCCTCCTATCATCTTGAGGACATAAGGTATTTATCTCCTTAAAAATTTCCTAATATTTTTTATGGTCACTGTTTTAGGGGAAAAAAAAAATCAGTATCTCCCTTAAAAAAGTGTTAATCTCTTGTTTGTCTAATGTAGATAGATACTCAGCACAATAATTCAAAATGCAGAAGTCAGCTTCTAGTTCTGTATAAATGGAATAGATGCAAGAATTCCTGTAAAATGTTGCTGTCCACATTTTACTGATGAGGGAAGAGCTATAAACAGAAGCTAAGCAAATAGGAACAGATCACAGAAGAAATCTGCTATGAAGAAAAATCACTTGTCTTAACCTTAGGGTATGGATTTAAGCATGGGATTTACTCTTATCTAACCAGTATCTTTATGCTCCTGTTTTTTCTGAAATTGATGGCAATCTATGTTTGCAGTAACTTATAAGCATAAGTTGTATCTGCAGAAATAGTTCTTACCAAAAAAAAGAGAAGATAAAGATTGTAATAATACAGGATTTCATAACCTACAGAAATAAGAAAGGAATTCATTTGCTTTTGCACATGTGTAAAATGATAATGAGGAATTCAAGAAATTTCCTGTTAAAAAATATGCAGAAAACTTCCTTTTTAATAAATCACTTTTTTTTTCATTTCTCCTTTTTTCTCACCTTTAATTTTATCCAGTTTTCTGGATTAAATATTTAACTCATGTCTCTGAGGACAATCAAACCTCTATTTCATATTGATTTTGAAGAATCACACCTGTATTGTTAAGTCCCAGATATAACACAATCTATTGCACATAAAGAAATTTGATAGCAGGAGTGGAATAATGCACACCAGAAAGGTTACGCATTATGAATCAGTGGCAAGTGGCATAGTGGCAAGTGGCAAGTGACTCCAACAGTACTAAGATTTCAAGGGTATTTTTGTAAGTACTTTCTACAGATAATTCTATAATATTTGGACACCGCTGGTCTACAGTAAACAACTGATCTGCTCTAAAACGTACACATGACATATTTAACAAACAACATTAAAACATGAGACTCTTACTAGAATTTGTGCCTTCTCTTACCTTCATTTTTAGTTCTCTGTCTCCTCTACTGACATTTTTTTTTTGTCATTATCAACAATATTCTTAGAACATGACTGTGTCATTTTTCCTAATTGCTATGGAATAGGTAGAGATTCAGAGGAAACAGCCACTGCAATGACAAGAGTTAGTCTGGTTGCAGAAGTTTAGTAGAGAAGTTTTAGCTGCAGTTCTAGGAATTTAGCCCCATATAACATAACATCTATCATACTACAATGATTTTTAACTTTTTGGTATTCCATCCTAACTGGATTTCTTGTCTTAAGTCTTTAGATTTTTTGTTGCATTTTATTTCAAAGGTTTTCTATTTTACCTCTCATTTATTTCTTAACAAAAATATAGAATAGCAAAGTTACACTTCACTTTTCCAGTGTCAGGTGAAAGATAACAAAAGGCATAACTACATTTAATGGCTTAACTCCACTGGGCAGCAAAGCACCAAACATCTGCTTATCAATTCCCACTCCCATCTTGGTGGGATAGGTGAGAGAAACATAAGTGTAAACATGAGAAAAATTCATAGGTTGAGATAAAAAAGATTTAATAATTAAAAAATAAGATAAATGAAAAATAATAATAATAATAGTACATTTTAAGCAAAAGGAAAATAGCAGACATAAAACCCAAGAAAGACAATTGATATAAATGAAAATAATTGCTCATCACAAACCGTTACCTAGACAGTCCACGAGCAATGACCTCTCCCATCCAACCTCCTTCCTAGTTTTATTGCTAATCATGATGTCATATGATCCAGAATATCTCTTTTGTCAGTCAGAGTCAGCTGTACTGGCTGTGTCTCCTTCCAACTCTTTGTATACCCTCAGCCTGCTCACTAGTGTGGTGGGGTGAGCAGAAAAGGCCTTGACTGTGTGTAAGCACTGCTCAGCAATAATAAAATCATTCCTGTTTTATCAACGCTATTTCCAACTATTCTGTGATTCTGTGATTCTTTGGTTCAAATAATTATTATTTGAAATCATTCTAATACTCTGCAAGATATAATAATGTTGTGCATTGACTTTGCATTGTATTTATCCATGCATTGATTAATAGATTTCCATTTATCACTTCCACAAATTTGCATGGTTTATTTATCAGAACTATCACTGAGTAATTTCTGGATCATTGGTGGAGTTCTTTATAAAAACTGGTGTCACTCTTGCAAACAGATTGAATAGATGGATTACATGTTAATTAATTTCTCAGAAGGTCAATTCCCGAGTTCCTTTAGAACTTGTGGAAGATTATCATCTAGTCCTCATATTTCTGTAATCCTTCATCTTGTGTCTTTTTTTCAGGACATTTTATACTGATGGTAAAGTTCCTCAGGCTTTTCCTAGGAATCATCTCTAACAAAGAATAACTCTAGTGAAGGAACCTACCTGAAGACATTTGTCATGGGAACATGGGTGCAAAAAAACTCTTCAACAATTTTGCTTTTCTACAATATATTTATAGATCATTTATACAGATTTTAAACCATGTTACAGTCAAGTCATTTTGCCTTTGCTTTCTGAACAAGGTTTTGCATTTTTCTTCACTTTTAACTTCTAATAGGACATGTTGTTGAATACTGTTAAAAATTGTGTGTGCCAGATACTGCTGAACATTGCATTCTCTGCCCATTCAACTAACTGGAATTACAGTAATACATTCTGTGGTATGTCTAGGAAAGAACTCTTTCTAGAATTATAATTAGTTCATAAGAATAAGGACTGCTTATCTAGCACAGCTTCCTTTAGATATTGAAAAGCAACCAAAGTAGAATCTGATGTTTTCTCTATTTTAGTCCTTGCATCTTTTTCTTTTTGATCTTATGGAAGCATTGTATAAATATTGTGGTAGAGAGACATGACAATAAGTCAAAGTCACCTCTTGTTATGATCTACTAAATTAATAACTATCTTTTCACCCACCATTAAAAAACATGTGCACATTATTAATTTTTTAATATTAAGTTAAAAAAAATTAAAATTCTTCTGTAGTAAATGTAATAATAAATAAGAAAATGTCATCATTAGAAACAGTTTGAGGTTTCAATACAAATGGAAGCACAGAAAACCATGATAGTTTTAAAGATAAGACATCAATAAATACTAAATATTAAATATTAAATATAAATATTAATTCATTAAAATTGTTTTTAAAAAGTACAATATTCATAAGCTAAGAGTTGTGCAATCCCATAGATAAACTATACAGGTTTTTGTTGAAATCATTTTTATACAACTAGTAACTTTTTCACAACTTGAATCTTCCATACTCTCTGTGGAATGTAAATGGGAAGGGGAAGGGGAATTTGGCAATCAAGACCATGACAGAGGTTCATGATTTCTTTCTCTATTTTCTATCATAAATTGAAAAGAGCTTGCATGGGACTGGCTATTGTTAAAGAAAATGCCTCTTTGGAAGGAGAAAAAAAATACTGTCAAGGTCATGAGGATTGCTCACAGCTTGTAAAATGGGGTCATGGAAGATTGGTTGATAGGCTTTTGGAAAGGAACCATAAATCATCATTAAGTATCTTGTACTTTCAACGAGCTACTCTTAAGGGAAAGAGGTGAATTTGAAAAACTATTGAAAGTGTAGGTAACTGGAAAAAAAAGCAAGCATAACGCAAATGGGTGTCTTAGACCTACAGAGGTGACCTAGATGTGAAAAAGTCAGATTACAGAAACAAGTATAGTAAAACCATGTGAGATTCACTGATACCAGGACAGATGCAGCAAAACTAGTAGTGAGAAAAGATTGATTTGGGGAGAGGAAAGCTACTTATTTCTGTATTTATTCCAAATTTACTGTTTAGAGAATAATAAATACATGTATAAATTTTAAAAAAACCCTTTCCTGTGTTTAATCCTACATTTTTATCTAACCTCTTAGAAAGTCTTGTCTTGACTACCATAAGTGTTTAGGTGACTTTATCACTGAGAAGAAAAAAAACACACAACAACTGCTTATGGGAAATAAAGATACAGACTTGTTTCTAGCTTCAGTTCAAGTGACACAGAGAAGAAAGGCTTATCTTAACATGCTATGTTATGGAGTAATTGCAATAAATGAGCAAAAAGAATGAAGCTGAATGACCTCTGAGGAGAGATGAATGCATGATGTTGCAGTTTATTATTATTTACAACAACCCTGATCTCTAAAAATGCAAAAATGAAGGAAAAGCCAATAGAAGCAAAACTGCCGAAGTTTTAATAACTTGAGTTAAAAAACTTTTTTTTTTTCTCAATTGTAGCTAGAGGAAAGTATTTACCCCTAAATAATTGAAATTATACAATTAGTTAACTGTAGTAGGCGTCCGGAAGATCTCGGATTGTAACGCGAGGGGTGAAGAGGAAGGAGAGGTCTGTCACGGGGCAGAGATAGAGGAGGTGCTTATGCCAGCAGATATAAGGGCATAACATAAACAATAAGGGGAGACGGAGACTGAGACGGAGACAGAGCACCATCCACACCGTGTGTGCAGTGATCCTTTCCCTCGACTGTCGGAGAGCTGGGAGGTCAGTCTGAACCACCACGTAGTGTTGCCTGCAACGGCAACAGTTAACCAACGCCTCAATATTAAGCAGATGCTAATAAAAACGTCCGATCGTTTTCCATCATTTTCATTTGTTACTGTTATAAGAAAATGAAGAATAAAACATACCAGAGAAATTTCAAGAAAGGCAATGTTTTTAATTGGTTTTACTTCACAAGACAGAAAAAAACCCCATTTAAAATTAAGATAACATTGGAAACTGCATGTGGATCATTCACCTTGCCTGTTATGTGCTTTTTAAGGTTATTTCTGTTCAGTTCTGGCCACAGAACTCAACAGTACAAAATGTTCCTACAGGTTAATTGCTTCAAAATATATATAAGTCTGGTTTCCATGGCTCTCCTACTCATAGCCCAGAAACTACTAAATATTATAGCACTCAGAAGACTGGAGAAAATTAAAAAAAAACACAAAAAAACAAAAAAAAACCCAAAAAAACAAAAAAAACCACCCTGTTAACTATGGCATATTGTAAAAGGTAGGCAGAAACTCACTGTTGGCTTGTTGTTTTAGTCCTGAAAAAAAAAAACAAATTTAGCTTTATCTTTTATCTCTCATGATTTCTCACACTTTCTTTTTAGAACCATAAAATCAGAAGATAATTTGGAAAGAAAGGACCTCTCTTATACTCAAAGCAGGGTCATCTATGACGTTAGAACAGACTGCTCAGGGCTTAATCTTGTTGGGCCTTGAAACCTTCAAGGACGGAGACTGCACAACTCATCTAGGCAAGTTCACAATACTACAGCAGATCCTTTAATACTGGATCTCAGTAGACTTAAGCATATCCTTTGAATCCTTTAGTAGATCATCTTCTATAAACATTTTTTTTATCTAGAACTAAGAGAACTCAAACAATTGATCCAACTCTCGGATCTTAGTATGTTCATTCTTCCCCTTCATGTAGATACCACATGCCTGAAAGACATCTGAAGCTTTTATTTTTCTTTACTGAAAGGATAAGAGACATCACAATCAGCTGTAGAATATGCCTTTGCAAGCAGCCAACACAATGCAGCTCCTTTGTAGGAATTCCTCCTTTGTGAAACTGAATCTCCTGTTGGGTGTTATGCCTGCTTCTGTGCCAGGTCTGCTCTGGGATCTGGACTTCGAGACCTGGTAAAGAGTGATTAGGGAGAAAATAACATACTGTTTAAAGATAGTACTATACTATAAGAAAGTGAAAAAGACAGAGGATGGAATTGGAGTACTGTACAGTATCATGAACATTTACATAAAGTGCAGTTTTGCTTTTACTAAAAAACAAATTTGCTTTTACTAAATGGATTGGGACACTGTTATAAAATATTCCCTGGGTCTCATGGTGCTGAAAATTGACCCTATTAAACAACTTTTAACATTGTGTGATGTAACTAGCCATAGAGCTGTTAAAGATTTTAGTTTTATATTTTCTCCAATGATGGATAAATACAGATCGGTCTTAAAGGAATATTATCTTCTCCATGCATTTTGCTGAGGTAGAAAGCTTGCCAGCCCAGAATTTCATCAACTCCATTTAGAAAGCATAGGTAGAACTAAGTGAGTCTAGCAAGAAAGCATGGGTAGGCAGTCACCATGGGAAAAAGCAAGACCTCTAATTATTTCTTCTGTAGCTGATTCAGATTTTAATTCATTTTTGTTTCCTATTTAAGTACACAGCCTAGGAATCAGTGAAGCTATAATCTGAAACTATGAAATTCTATAGGTGTGTGCATGTATAGATTTACAGATAGATGTGGTGCTTAGGGACATGGTTTAGTGGTGGACTTTGCAGTGCTGGGTTAATGCTTGGACTCGATGATCTTGAGAGTCTTTTCCAACCTAAACGATTCAATGAATCTATGTAGTGCTAAAAGCTCTGAAAAATAAGTTGTCATGATTTCATACTGGACACTCAGAAAAAACATTTTTGTTAAAAGTTTAAATTTTAATTATTCATCTTTATATGAAAGAAAAGCTTCCCAAAATCTTATTAAGGCCTTATCTTCCTATTCCCTTGACCGGAGTTTATGTTCTCCATTCATAACAGTGGTATGTAAGTATGTACGTTCATACGAATGAGTAAGGAAGCGTTATAGTAGTATTTCTAAGGGTGGGCTTTGTAATTCTATATTCCAAATATATCATTATATTATTATATATTAATATATTATTCTCATATAAATCATATTGGCTATACACAAAGCAGTGAGTACAAAAAGTAGGGAACAGCAAGAGCAGGACTGGTTTGTGAAGAAGATGAGCCAGAAGCTGAGGGTGACAGGCAGGGCAGTGATCTGGACACAGTTCTTCAGGATCTGAGAAGGATCAGATTGGTGACAGTGACAAGATCTATCTACAGTCCAAGAGAAAGCTAAGAAGTTAGTCATGTTTTAAGCCCATCCAGTCAGAAACAGATGAAGACAGGTCTAGGGACCGGAGACAATGTGAGCTATAACATGAGTCCAGGATCCATCTAGGAAGATCCATTGGGACAGCAGGCACAGAGCAGATTACGCTTGCTAATTTTAGAGTTTCTCATCCTTTCATTAAAGAAAAAAAATCTCTAGGGAGCCAGTTAGGTTGGTAAGGTCTGGAATAGCCCTCAGGTCCCTGATAAATGGTTGTCCTGTAAAGAGTAATTATGTGTGGCCCACTTTTGACTCACAAGTTACTGTCCTATTTAGCCAGATTAGAAAGTGGTCTTATTGAAATATATCCATGTTACTAAGCATTCTTTCAAAACTTTGGAATTGAGTTGTAGGTAAATAGTGATGTTTATTCTGGTATTCACTAATTATGGCATTTTCTAATTCTTCTGGTAATTGCTATATTTCAGAATACAAAAATTGTACTGACATTATTTCTTTCCTGGTATTCATTTCTTAAGTTAATATTTAAATGCAGTCAAATTACTCTCTTTTTTCCACCTCATTCCCCTGTCACACACAACCCCATTGAATTATGTAAGCAATTAAGTTTTGAAACTGACAAAAGTAAAGGAAAATAAATTAGAGCCTCTAGAAATCAGGTGCAATTTTCACATCAACTGAAAATAAAACAGATGAGAAATGTGTCCAGGAGGAAGACTTTTGATTTCATAAAAACTCCGATTCTTACTTTTAAAGAAACAACTAAAAATATTAAGACAACACTTCACATCTTTATTCTGTTTTATGTGTCCTTTTACATGGGGTTGAAGAGTGTCAGATGAGAAGAAAATAATTTCTTTAATCTTCAATATAGGAAAGAAGACACAGAAAGATTGACCTTTGCTGTCTGCCAGGTGTTCAACAAAGCTGCTCTATCACTCCCCCTCCTCAACAGGATGGGGGAGAGAAGTATGATGAAATGCTTATGGGTCAAGACAAGGATAGGAAGATCACTTAGTAATTACTATAATGGGGAAAAATACCCCTCAACTTGGGGAAATTAATTTATTACCAAACAGAACACGATAATGAGATGTGCAAACAGATCTAAAAAACACTGTCTACCCAAGCACAACTTTACTCTTGACTTCTTTACTTTCTTCTCCTAAGCATTACAGGTAGATGGGGAATGGGCGTTGCAGTTATTTCATCAAGCATTTTCTCTGTCACTCCTTCCTCATGTGTTTTGTCCTACTCCAGCTTAGGGTCTCACCCATGGGAGACAATCTTTCATGACATTCTCAAAAATGACTCCTTCCCCATGGGTTCTTCAGGAATTGCTCTAGTGTGGGTCTCCCATGGGGCCACAAGTCCTACCAGAAAACCTGATCCAATGGCTCCTCTCTCCAAGAGTTCAAAGGTCATGCCAGGAACCTGATTCAGCATGAGTTTTTCTAGAGATCATGTAGTTGAACCCCTCTACTAAAACAAGTTAACCTTGAATAGGTTACACTGGAACACTTCTTTGGAAGTTTGGAAAACCTCCAGAGAAGGAGATTCCACAACCTCTCTGGTCAGTCTCTACCAGTGTCACCTTACCTTCACAGGAAGGAAGTTTTCCCTTGTGTTTGTGTAGAACTTCCTGAGTTCCAGCTTGTAACTCTTACCGTTCGCCCTGTTGCTGAGCATCACCTGCTTCTCTGGCCCCTCCACAGAAGGAGATTTCACAACCTTCCTAGGCAGCCTTTTGCAGTGCTCTGTCACCTGAACAGTAAAATAGTTTTTTTTTTTTTTTACTCAACCATGCATTTAAACATCAAGCAGCACCATTCATTAAGACAGAGTTTGCTTACTGTCTCAGCTCATGACAGGCAAAAGAGGAAGACCTATCTTGCAGGGTTAAGTGCATTCAAATAGTCTTTCGCTGGAAATGCACTCTAGTTTGTCCAACTTCAAATTTTTATTTCCTGATATTGATATTCCACATACACACACGTACATTTAAAGAAATATAACCATATTAAAATAAACATGTATATCGCCTCATACTTCCCAGGATCAAAATTACTTCTGCTCATTCTTCTGTGGGATTTCTGTGGCTGTGGCTGCAGACATATTTCAAGACTGAAAATTAAAAGTATATATTTATACCTGTTAAATGCTTTTAGCACTGATTGACATTCCTATAGAGTATAACAATATATAAATTAATCTTCCTTTCCTTTCTGGGAGTTATTATTTATACTTTGTTGCCAGATATTTTTTCCATATGTTTGGTATGCTAGACAGATCTACTTGGGTCTACTTTTTTTCCTAAATGTATTAATTTTGAGGAATAAAAATATCAATCTAGAGAGTTAAATTATTGGAAAAGCTATAAGCAACTTACAATGGAACATTTTATTGCTAAATACCAAGTAGGTCTCACAGGCAGAATGTGATAAACATGTATCCTTCAGGGTATACAAAAAAAGACTGAGAGACAGATTGACAAGAATAAGTTTGATAAACATTAGGTAATAAAACTGATAAAGAGTGAGTCAAGCTAAAATAGTTTTATACAATCTTCCTAACTGTCTTCAAATCATAACTAAGTATCAAAAAAAAGAAGTAGAAATGAGAATTTTTTAGCATAATGCTTTAAGGAAAACACAGTAATCCTCTGTGAGAAGACATGATATAAATAACTATAATATAAAATAACTATACTGAAAAGTAGTTATATGGATATATGTGATGAAAAGTTGTGGGTTTAAGCACTTAAAATTTTAGGATTACTTTACAGAAAGCCTAGAGAAATTATATAAAAATACAAAGTACATGAAATAATTTCAGTACTAAATAGGATTTGTCAGAAATTGCAGAGATTTTTAATTTACTAAAAAGAAGAAAGATTCATTTATCAGTGGAAAATTTAATAAGATCACTGTTTTACTACAAAGTTCTAAAGCATCTGATATCACAATATTTGTAGGGCTGAAGCCCCTTAGCATTTGTTTTTCATGAGTTCTCTGCTACTATGACAACTATTGCAAAATTTATATGACAAAACTGAGTGGCAGTGCATAAGCCTCCGAACCATACTTGGTTTAAAGTAATACTGTTCACAAAAAATAAAACAAAACAAAACCGATAAAAGAGTGGCTTCATTTCTTGGCTACTCTAAAATCAAAAAGCTTTTTACAGATCGTTGGTAGATTAAATGGACTCTTGCTCAAAGTATAAGTTATATGGACAATTGGAGTCATAGATCTTCAGGAGCACATGGCAGTGGAAGAAAACTTCTGTGCATGTTTCGGCTTGTCTTCCATAGTTCAAACAAAGCTTCTTGAATCCATATTAATCTTTTGCTGTGATGATGGTCCCCATCTGAAAGTCTGAAATTTCTCTCTCCAAATCTGGAGCCTTTGCCATTTCTCTAGCAAGCATCCTTGTACCAGATTATTCTGTTTAAATTTGGCAAAAGCTCTCAATTTTTTTAAAGTATTAAGTACAAGAGTTTAACCAGTATGCATATGGACTCTACTTCAATGTAAAGGTAAAAGCAGGTAGTTGTGCCTACATTGAAAATGCAATGTATAGTCTAAATTATAAAAAGACAATTCCCAGTCTCAAATACAACTTATGCATCAAAAGCTATTTCAAAAGTCATGCCAACAGAATAAATTCTAATATTAAAACCTCTGTAGATCTTTCTGGCTCATAAAGCTGTTTCATCAGTTGGATAAAGGTGAAAATGTCACATTCCTCCTACTAATCACGGATTTACAGGTGAAGTTTATTAAAGAATTTGTGTATTTTCAAAATGTCATTAAGTACATCAGAAATTAAACCCATTCTGTGGAAAAGCTATCTCTGAACCTTTAATGTTATCTCTCTATGCTTTGGATAAAACTGGTCTTTTGGTCCTACCTAATAAAATAGACTTTCTTCTAGCAGCCTCACCTGATCATGTAATTTTTGTTTATTTTATCTCAACCGAGTCTCTGTTCTTTTCTACAACTTAGATAAATAGTTTTCTCTGAAATAACCCTCTCATTCTTTTAAGTTAGGCTTTATTATTTTAATGTTTGATTTTGCAGATCCTGAAAAATGTTCCTTTCTTGCTTTTGATGCCAATAATGAGTTTGTCCACGTTTTAATGATTTAATTTAAATGTAAATGAAAAGTTTGAATATAAATATATTTTCCTAGGCATGACAAGGTTCAAAATAAGAAAAGGTGAAAGAGAGGTTATTCATTTTTGGGAGAAGAACATCTGCAAAAATGTAAAGTAAAGGTATTAATAAGTTAGTAAAATAAGTTATAAAACCAACTCCATTTACTCTTTCTGGTAGCTTTACAAACATTTCCAATTTAAACTATGTGAAATTTGTTTGCAGTATGGATTTAATTTCACAAATATTAATATTTTTTACTTCAGGTGAGTCATTCAAAACACACAGAAAAGTACTGGAGAGTATGGAGTAGGGCTTAAGGACAGTATTATAAGCTTACTTTTGTTATTGTGAATCGGTGTATTTGGTACCTCAGTTTGGACTTGTGTTTTGTGTTGCTAAGCACTCAGACATATGCAAATGTCAGGTCTGACTATGCTTTGTCACAAAAAGTTGCTAAATTTGGGATAAGCAATAGAATAGATAAAAGAAAATTGCAATCACCACCACCTAAATGGCCATTCTGATGAAAAACCCTCGTAGCTAGATAATGTGAAACAGCTAGAAAGACAAAATGCACAATTTAAAAAACCTAAAAAATTATACTGATAAAAGCAAATATATTGTTATGTAAACTAATAAACCAGAAATAAAACATGTGATGGAATATCATCATAGATAAAAGTATAGCTACAAGTAGGATTTTTTTTTTTTACTTTGAATATCTGATCTTATCAGATGAATAAATAGTGATTAAAATGCAATTTTTTACAAAGCACTTTTCATATCTGAAATAATTTTTCCTGAAGGTTTCAGTTTCTTTAGAATCTCCTTGGGAAATCACTGTAGCAATACTGGGTAAAGAAATAGTATAATCTGGAAAGCGACTGTAACATTCTTAATAAATCTACTCTTCAACTCTTATCTACTTAGTGACAAGAAAAAATTTTAAAATCTTTTGCAACCTTGCTATGCTAACAGACTTTATGTATAGTGGATTTAATTTTTGTCTCCTGGTCTCTATCAGCTGAATTATTTCCTATGTTTTAGCTCCAAAAACAAGCTCTAGTTGATTCTATCTATGCAATCCTATCTACTTGAGATACTATGTTTGCAGTTGGACTCTGACAAGATTCCTAAAACCCAACTTGTCATAGGGTAACTCACTTTTCCAAATGGGAGATTTGGGGCTGAGTGTAGACTACCAGAAGATTTTCTATGCATCCATTATTATATATCTTTATGTTTAGCTGCATTATACTTGTAGCAATATGAAGTTTCCTGTCTATCAGGAAAAGACATACTAGGATTCAATGACAACAAATTTAAATCATAATATCTAATTAAAATATAAGGTTCATCTGAGACTGCTTAAGTAGATTATAAGCTAGAATGGCTACTCTGACAATATTATTAATAACAATAAATGATTTGTCTTATTTAGTAAAAAAAATACAAATTCAGCCAAGAACTAATGCATGCAGGTACTATAATCTTTGTAATAAAATAACAGAATCACAAAATTGGATTTACCTTAAAAGTTCATCCAGTCTTGCCTCTGTTGCAACAGGCAGTTATAGCTTCAACTAGATCAGGTTGCTCAGAATTTGATTCAACATGACTGTAGATTGGACATCTACAACCTTTCTGGGCTAGACTCTAGTCTGAGTCTAGCCTTGTTTGGTTTAAAACCATTGTCCCTCCTACTATTGCTACAGACCATACTAAAGCCTTAGTCCTCATTTTATGAGCCTCCTTTCCTTGCTGAAAGACTGTGATAACATCTTCCTGGTGCCTTCTCTTCTCCAGGCTGCACAGTCCCTCAGCCTTTCATCACAGGAGAGGTATTTGAGTGTTCTGATCCTTTTGTGGCCATTGTCTGGAACAGCTTCAACAATTCCAAGTGTTTTGTTCTGTTTAATTTCACTATATATCTTATCTGAGCACTACAAGATCTACATACAAGCAAGTGGAACTGCATTGCAAGAAACCGGGACCGCAGATCTACATACCAGAGGAACTAGGATGTGTTTATACTTCCTCAATAAATTTGATCCTCTGTGAGTATATATATGTAATTCAGAAGTTAACATCAAGTGATGAGTAGGAAAGCTGCATACTCAGTCAGGGGTCCACAATCCAGGCCTTGACATTAGATAGAATAAAAAATTGTGTAGGTATTGAAGTCATCCATGAATACACACGTGCTTCTGAATCTAAGCAGTGTGGCCATGACTGCTTGGAGAGGAAAGTGAATTGGCAATCTATACATACATTATATGTGACTTCCAGTAATGTGAACGTGTGTGTGTGTCTAGCTGTCTGTCTGTCTAGAACACACTCAGCCTTGACACTAGCTGAATGTGGAAAAAACAACACCAGCCAGGACAGCCATGTTCAGATGAGGTCCAGCATCCAGGCAGGATGCATTCCCAGGTCCCAGGATCTGCGGAATTTAGAAGCTACCCATAGCATCTTTCATGGTGTAAGATTGTAATAGTGATAAGAATTTTGGAGGAGAGTTTAAGTTAAGCTTGCTGATAGAGTCAAAAGTATGCAGAAAACAAGAATACCAGATGAACACTAGAACAATGACAGCCTCTGCTTGGGTTCATAAACATGTCAAATATCAAGTAGAAATATTTTTTTTTCCTGAGATCACATTGGTTTTGAGAATTCAGTGATATCTGACTCACACTCAGAATCTATTACACATAACTTATGACTGAAAGAAAGGTAACTTTCACAAGAGAGAGGTGTTCACAGTCTATTTTTGTTTTCTGTTGTTTTGTAAGGTTTTTAAAATGATCAATTGCTGTATGATTACAGTACCATTTGATGTTGTGTTTATTGTATGTTGTCAAGAGTGTAAGATCTACTTTAAAACCACCAATTTCAGTGTTGAGAGTGACTTAAGGTAGCCTTTTGTTTCTAGAATAAAAATGCGGTATCTAAATGAAAGATTTGAAACTCAAAGTCGGAGTTTTCTTTGGTGATCAAAACAACATTATTTTCCCCTTTGATTCAAGTTTTACTTTATGAAGTGTTTATTCAAAGATTATTTTTAAAGAAGCTTTAAAACATTTCATATGAAAAGAGGAGGAAAGCAAAATATATAACCACAAAGGTGTATGGTAATGTCAGGGGAGTGATCTAAAAATAAGTTGACAATTGAACTCCATTTTCATCTTGCAACTTGCCTGTACACACTGTCTTCATCTAGAAAAAGAAATAGACTTGGGAGGTACTGACCCAGAGCATTAAAACTGAATCCAGTGTTTTCAGGGACCTAAACCTAATAAACCCCCAACCTTTACTTTGAATAATATATAGACCACAATTAATAAAAACAAGCTAACGGCACCACATCTACCTGATCGTTCTGTGTTACAAGGCCACTGGAGAGCAAGAAATGGCATATAGGGCAACACTGACCATATGGATGCGAAAAAAAGCACATTGAAAAAAACCTGCAACCTGACAATTATAAAAGGATAAACTTGTCACAGATTAAAACAGCTACCCAAGGATGATTAATTGCTTTGTAGGAAACAGAATCTAATACCATTAATACATTTTTTTAGGACAGAAGTCTTCATGAGGTGAAAGTTTGTTCATTTGGGTTTTTTGTTTAATTAACAGCAATTGGTAGAGTAAATTTTTGCTTTTCTTTCCCTATAATAATGCTAGGTTCCAAATTTGACATAGAGGCAAATTTGGGGGTTATTGCTAATTTAGCTCTGAAATCTAGTTAATAGAAAGACCTTTTCAGTCATAGTGATAATGAAGATACACTAGAGTTTCATGGTGTTCTCCATGCCAGCAAGGATGGCAAACTCAGAGGGTATAGAAAACCGTAATTTTCTTTTCACAGAATAATAACATTTTTGGAATTTAAAATATATTTCCTATACAGTTTCAATCAGGAGAAGAATATAGTAGGCAATGGATTTGAGGAACATTTACTACATGCTATTAGTACTGCAGCTACTACTTATTATTAATTGAATTAACAGTTAATCAAGTAGCTGATTGAATAATTTTATAGGGAATACTAATTTCATAGAGAATAATTTTACTTACATATATATCAAAGACAGCAGGCAATATTCTTTCTCTCATCACCAGAGGGTAACCTTGAGGGGCATCACTGCTCAAGGATGAAGATTTTTCAGACACACTCCAGAGAAGAGAATGCAGAAATCCTCTTTGCCACACAGAAATGGGACTGGTCTGGCTGGCTAGATGAGGTGAGAACAGCAGATGTCATCTACCTTGACTTCAGCAAGGCTTTTCACACCATCACCCATTACATCCTCATCAGAAAGCTCAAGCAGTGTGGCTTGGATGAGTGGACGGTGGGTCAAAATGGACTGAATGACAGAGCTCAGAGTGGTGATCAATGGCACAGAGTCGATTTGGAGGCCTGTGGCCAGTGGGGTTCCACAGGGATCGGTTCTGGGGCCAATCTTGTTCAACATGTTCATCAATGACCTGGATGAGGGGATAGAGTGTACCCTCAGCAAGTTGGCTGATGACACCAAACTGGGAGGACTGGCTGATTCCCCAGAGGCTGTGCTGCCATTCAGTGGGACCTCGACTGGCTTGAGATTTGGGCAGAAAGGAAGCTCGAGGTTCAACAAGGATAAGTGCAGAGTCCTGCATCTTGGAAGGAACAATCCCATGTACCAGTACAGATTGGGGATTGACCTGCTGGAGAGCAGCTCTGTTGAGAGAGACCTTGGAGTCCTGGTTGATGACAAAGTGACCATGAGCCAGCAATGTGCCCTCATGGCTAAGAATTTTCAATGGCATTCTTGGATGCATCAAGAAAAGTGTGGCCAGCAGGTTGGGGGAGGTTCTTCTCCCCCTTTACTCTGCCCTGGTGAGGCCTCATCTAGAGTACTGTGTCCAGTTCTGGGCTTTCCAGCTCAAGAGGGACAGGGAACTTCTGGAGAGTCCAGCACAGGGCCACTAAGATGATGTGGGGACTGGAGCATCTTTCAAATGAGGAAAGGCTGGGGGATGTGGAGCTGTTAGGCCTGGAGAAGAGGAGACTGAAGGAGGACCTCGTTAATAATTAAAAGTACTTGAAGGGTGTATGTCAAGAGGCTGGGACAACTTTTTTCTGTAGTGTCCAGTGACAGGACTAGGAGTAATGGAGAAAAGCTGAAACACAAAAAGTTCCACGTGAGGAACTAGATAATCTTCAGTTGTCCCTTCCAATCCCTACCATTCTGTGATTCTGTCATTGTAGGAAATATCAATGCTTGTCAAAAACAAGAATGGTAAAGTCAACTTATTATTTCGTGCTCTGCTGGGAATGAATTTGAATCCACCCTAAGCTAACAAAATCAAAACTAATTTTCAGTACATGTTTGCAGCTATTACAGTTTGGTTTCTACTTAACCTAAGCCTGTTGGATTTTGGACATCAGCCCTTGGCCCTGAATTGGCAGCAGATGGTTTTGAAGCAGGTAGAATGTCTTTTTTTTCCAAAATGGAAGAGATTGTCGTAATGCACTCTTTATAAAAGTCTGTTCTCAGGAAAGTAAAGAAAATGTAGGGATTCACCTTAATATAGTTCATTTTAACTTAGGCAGAGATGTACAGTAGCTTTGAAAAATTTCAAATGCTGCTGTAGTATGTTAGTAACTTTGTCTGAACAATAGTCCCATCAGAGAGTAAAAGAAAATCCATTTCTTTCACAGAGGCAACCCATTTTGAATCTCCAAATACTTAGCCAGCCAGCTGCCTTGCAGTTTTACAGTTGAAATTAGAGAAGAAATCAATATATCATCCTTTACTGTCAAGTGTATTGTAGACATCTGTAATGAGCATATACATAAAAGAAAAATCTTTACTTAATTTCTATTAATGACATTTACTTTAGCAATAAAATAAGAATTGCAAAGCTTTTGACAAAGACAAAAATAAAGGATTGGGATATACAGTGAAAACATATTAGACAAAGATCAGGTCAGATACCTTTGACCTTTTGAATTATTGTGCCTGTAACCCCCAAAGTCCAAAAAGAGTCTTGAAATCAATCTTTATCAGACTTACTGCCAAGACCAAAAATCAATGCACTCAAGGGAGGAACACTGCTTTTTGCAAGTGATACTGTGATGCTCTGAGCTTGACACGTCATAAAGGTCTCACAACTTCAAGAAAATAGGTCAATTCACAATCAATGACAGGTTGAAACTGAAAAAAAAAATATTCCTTAAAAAAAAATCCAGTTATAGACTCACTATGGTACAGTTTTTGTTTGATTAGTTTTCTTGGGGTCTGTGTTGGTTTGTTTTGTTTTCTTAATAATACTTGATGTGGAGTGAGGCAATTTAAAGTGGGTAAGTTAACCTGAGTATTCTATGAAATGCATCATTATACGCACATTTTATGGTATGTCATATGCAAACACACAGCTGAGGAAAGTGAGCTTTGTGTGGGGTCTTTTTCAGGGATGAGAGTTAATTTCACTACATTCATGGTGCACTTCCATCTGTAAACTTCAAATTTGCTTTTCAAAGAAGAGAATGAAGTGTCTCTCAAGCAGAGATTCTCTTCAGATAATTAGGGACATTGAAAGAAAAGGAGTTATTGTGCAAGCAGTTATACAGAATATATCTGAAAAAATAAAGTATTGTGGATTTTGGTTTAGTTTGGTGGCTTTTTTTTTCCATTGAGTACTTGTTTATTTTTCCTGTTACTATAAACACTACTGTTCTGAAAGAATCACCTGGAAGATCATATAATAATATTTACTTTTTAAAGATCTACAAGAATTTCCTCTGTAAATGGTGTAACGAGAAACACAGCAAAGAAACTCTATTGCTTGGATTCTGACAGACTAAACCTTTGTTCTTGTGGAGGATTGCCTCTTCACCATTTTGTAATTGAGGCAAATGCAGTCAAGTTGGCATTCTCACTAGCCTGTTTAGATACCCAAAGCCTTAGAAATTCTGGTTATTGGTGAAGAGTTATGTTATCTTCTGAAATCAGTCAATTATTGCTTAACTCAGTCAATATAAAAAGAAGAAAAATGCACAATTTCCAAGAGACAAAAAGCAGATTTAAAGAAATGAAGATGTTTTAACAGTACATTACATTACATGATTAATATTACATAAAATGAGATTAGTCTGTCACTGAAAAAAATGACGCAATATGTTTATATACTTTATAGTGCAATCAGCATATATGATAAATAAACAGATAATACTAGTAATGCTGAATACAATGAAAAAAATCTAAATTAAAATGACAATTTCAGAGTCTAAAATAATTCCTTTTTGCCATTGCTGCAAATCATACATTTACAGTTGACAGAAGTGTTAGGAAACCAGACATTATGAGATTTTTTTTTCATGTGAGCTGCATCATTAACCTTTTGTTGCAATTAAAGCCACACTTCACAGGATCACAGACTCTCCATATCTTAAGGGTTAGAAGGCTTCTATCCGCCTTTTCTCTGACAAACTTTTTTTTTTTTTTTTTTTTTTTTGTCACTACATACTTCATCTTTAGCCATGTTTAATTTTACAGAGTTATTCTATATCTCTTCTTAGGAATTTGCTGTATTACTTTAAAAATCTAGTTTGCCAGTAGTTTTAAATTTCGTCATCAGAAAGGTTTTTCTTATTTCATCCAGTATTACCATGTCAACTTTAACTTTAATTTTACTTCTCAAGGTTGATATCAAGAAAACTTTTTAATAGCATTAGGTACTTAGTTCATATTTATAAGGCCTCTCCTTTTCTGTAGAGACAGATTTAATATTTATTACTTTACTGACATTACTATGTACAGTAATGTAATGTCCACTTTTTCAGAGCCATGACAGAGCTCAACAGCTGTTCAGAGAATTCCCAGTGTCATGTTACTTGTCATCACACTTATTTGCATTACAAATATTTTATCCTTTCAAACTGCAGAAGTTAATTCAGCCTGAACATAAAATTGATGTAATATCTTTATTTAAATTTCTTTCTCCTCAGATAGCTGCAGTTTAAGAGGTTACTATACAGATTCCCAAAAATTAAGTAATATGTAATGAATCAACCTGACAGTATTAAACGGTCTTTCATTTTCATTTTTTAAAAAAATATTTTATCTGCATTTTTATCAAATTTTCCAAACTAAACCATCCTGGTTCAAATTTTCCATTCCTAATGTGCACCACAGGGTGAGATATTTTGATGATTTTCATTTTCTTTATGTGTGCATGTAGAGATAATAGATGAAGAATCCAAAATCTTAAAAAGAAATCTTTAAAAGATCATGGTAAAGATTACTTATGGAAACTATTACTTTCCTTACTTGTACTGGAAAAGACTTGCAATTAGGCATCGTGATGGTCTTAAATGAGCTATAGAATAACATTCATTTTCATGTTGTGTTCTTTAAAGGACAATACGTGGAGATTTTTGGTTTGGGGTTTTTTTTCCCCCCCCCCAAAAAAAAATCAATATTTACTTAATTTACACTACTTGTAATTGATCATTAAAAGTAGAAATCCTTCATTTCTTAAGCTCTGTATGCATTCATTAAAATGTATTACGTCTCCACAGGCTTTTTTTATTTCTATGAGTACACATCATAACACCCCAGAGGCAAGCTTGCGTGCTCATTGTACCACACTATATTGTTTTGTGTTGGTTATGTTTTGGGGTTTATGGTGATGTTTTAGCTGGTGATAGATGAAATTATTTTCTTCTTTCTTCGCCAAGCCGAGTTGCCTGGTCTGTTTTGTCCAGGACCATAAATAGCAATAAAGCCCCTCCAGCCATTTAGGAATTCTCACATCTGAGATATTTGAGTCTAATTGTGGTCTTTGTACCTGGACGGGCTTAAATCATGACAGCTTTATATAGCATCATAGAATGAATAACCCTATTCACTTTAATGAATACATACAGAGCTTAAGGAACACAGGATTTCTACTTTAAATGAACAATTACAAGTAGTGTAAATTAAGTAAATATTGAAAAATTTTTTATGGGGGAAAAAAACCACCCAAACAAAAAAAGTATTTTTACATGAAATTTCTATTTATGTGCAAGTACACTTATGCAAGAATTTCAGGATGGCTAGGTAAAAATTAGGAACAAAAAGGAATAGGCTTTGTCTCAGGTAACTGAAGACATCAACAAGAGATGTTTAGTCCAAATAAGTTGTCCTAGATTTCCTCAACACCCAATGCGAGGAAAATGTTGCAAGCAAATGGTCTCTCCTTAAGATAGGTATCTGAGCTAATAGAGCATGAAACACTCTGAAAATGCCAGTCCTAACCAGATAGGAAGCTTGACTAGGTGGCTAGAATTTGATGATAGGAATCACATCTGTCACTCGAAAAAGCTGAACACAATAGAAACACACAAGTGAGTATATGTTAGAATAAGGTACATAGGTCACTTTAAATATTTATTTTTTTGCGTTTCTAGAACTTTTACATTTTTTGAATTAGCTGAAAAATGTAAAAAATAAACTGATACCTGACTTCTTTCTCCTAAGTCTTGACAAAATATTAATGTCTGACATTTCTAGGTGGAATCATTTTATTTGGAATCTTTCATTTATTGGTATTGTATTCTTATTCATTTAAAAAAATTCCACTGATGCCCTTATGTTAATCGTAGAATATCATTATCTTTGATGACAATTAGCTGACTACATAGATTTACTTTTCACGTTAGCATTCTTGCTGCAATTTTTATTTTCATTGACATACAATATTTTATAGATGTCACTTAGATCACATAATTAAAATTAACACCAAAGAAGGATGAAAATAGTTTGAGCTCCAAAAACGATTGAGAGGAGGTGCAAAGAAATCTTTATCAATACGTGTTCATCAATGCATATGGTCTTCTGAAAAACAATGGTCAGAGGTGAGATCAGGAAACCAGCTCTAAGCCTTTCTGAAGAACACAAAAGTAATTAAGTACTGAAACAAGTTCCAGAGCGAACCACAGATCAAGGTATAACACTCTTGATATTTCAATAATATTTTGAAAGATTTCTGATTGTATTATGAGCTTAAACTTCTAATAGGTTAAACAAGTTTTGTACTTCCTTCAGTGCCACTAAGAAACAACTGTATCATCAAATTATTAACAAGAGCTTCACTGCTATGAGTCCACATAAACAATACCACTAGTGTCAGCTAACTCTACCAGTCCTGCTACAGTGTTTGGGGAGACTTCCATCCTCTGGTGTCTGGGGAGGAGAAAACACTGAAGTTCATTTTGTTATCAACTTCCTGCCTTCTCATCCACAGGGAAGGAGAACTGAGGGGAGAAAGGATATTCCTTAAAGGTATTTTCCTGCTTGAGTGAGGCTGCTCAGCTGATGTAAGAGGTTGCTCGCAGAACAAGACCCTAAAACACTGACAACCTTTCACAGTCCTTGTCCCAAGGCTCTATACAGTGTCACTGTGACCCCAAGACATAACTGGTGTCATATTTAAATTCTTTAAATTTCACTTTAAATTCTACAATAATGACTGAAATAATAAAAAATATGCATGCAGCCCAGAAGTGAAGAATTTTCATGGTTAAAAATATGTGTGTTGTGTTTTAAATTCTCTGACATATGACATGAAGGTTAAAAAAAAGCCTGCTAAAGTAGCATTGGAGGAGCATGAAAGAAATAGATCTTTGAGTGATCTTGTTCTACTGGGAATAGCACATGACTGTTGCTGTTTCTAGTCTTTGTTGGCTGGACTCAAAACCATGCAAACATATGGTTAACACAATGATATAGATGTCCAGTGCTTAAACTTACACATTAGCCATGTTTCATTCAGCAATACAGGAAGCCTTTATATTTTAAGTGTGCAAGAGCCTTCTGCTTCGGACCAGAATAAAGCCCATTCATATAATTAAAGTCTGACCTCAATAACTCCACTGTATTCACGTTCTTTTGGTATATCTTCTAATTCATCACACTTTTCACCTGCTGAGACTCCTTTGCATTCTTTACAGGGGGAAAGAGAATAATGACTCCAGAATCTGGAGCAGATTAGAATAAAAACATTGTTGCAGTTACTGTGATCATAAATAAGTGAAGGTAGGAGTACTAAATTCTCATTTAACATGGAAAGAGAATGAAATAATAATCCATTATGTGTGTTTATGTGTTATAGACATGAAGTTAGCCGCTATCTATTTGAGTGCATTGTGTGATTCCCACTTTTGTGGACTAGAGATCTGATCTACATAACACAATTAAAAGGTATTTGGAGGAAGCTTGGACAAATGCTTTTCTTTCTTTTGTGTGGAAAGTAAAGCATATCCTGGCAGGAAATTTCTTCTCAAGCTTTTATCAGCATGTATAAAGGACTGCTTGAAAAGGAAGCATATGAAGCCTATCTAAGAAGTTCCACTCTATAAGCAGGAGAAAAAAAAAAAAAAAGAGTTTTGCAAATCTCCATTTTTGTCTCTAGCCCACTTCAGAACGCATGACTGTTTTAGTCATGCTGGGAGAATACCCTTAAATCTATTTTCAAGGCTTGAATCCAAACCTGTTATATATGCTAAAACATACAGAAACTCAAGTGTCCCCACAGCCCTGTTAGCTGTACATTCAGACAGTCAGACATTGGAAGTGTGAAGGCTAGAAAGTGTGTTTGCAATTCCTATAGTATTTCTCCCACTATGGTGTGCCTGTCAGGTAATAGTAACCATAGTCTGAACTTACTCCATAGGTTGTCAATGGCTTTTTCAGTTTTATCTTTGCAAAAGGCAAGAAAAATCCTTCTCAATTCTGACTGACAATTACCAGGTCAAGGTGAAATGTACAATCTGAAAAAGTTTAATTAGGATTTTTTCATTGACACTGGGTGTCTAACTAAAGTTCTATCTAGCTTCCAGATGATTATCCTGCCCTTCGTCATCATTCGTTAGAGTTTTAAATACTAATAAAATTGGTAAAGCACAAGAATTTGAGCTCTGTTTTTGATTACAGAATAGAAGTAGTATATACCAGGTGTCAGAACTGGGTCCACTAAGTTTACCTCTTCATTGACAACTGGCATTATAGGCCAAAGTATAGCCTAAGGAAGTTCACACTTGATACAGAACTAGAAGTGGCTTATGCTGCCATCCAGAAGGACCTTGACAGATTGGAAAAATAGTCTAATAAGATCATTATGATGCTCAACAAGGAGTAGTGCAAAGTGATACCTGTGGACAACAACAACATTGTAGAGGTTTTATCTGGGCCAGGTTTCAGTAGCAGCAGAGAGGAAGGGTGGCTTCTTTAAATAAAGAGCTGCCAGAAGCTTCCTCTGTGTCTGATAGAGCCAATACCAGCTAATTCTAAGATAGATCAGCTGCTGACCAAGGCTCGGCCAATTAGAGATTGAGGTAATGCCTTTGTGATCAATGTATTTGACAAGGGAAGAAGTTGCTGAACAGCTGCAGCAGCAACAGGGAGTGAGAATGTGAGAACATCGCTGCAGACACCAAGGTCAGTTGAGAAGGAGAGGGAGCTTAGGCCCTAGAAAGAAGATTCCCCTGTGACCTGTGGCAAAGACCATGGTGAGGCAGCTGTGCCCCTGCAGTCCATGGAGGATCAGAGGGGAGCAGAGATCCACTTGTAGCCCGTGGAGGACCCCATGCTAGAGCTGGTGGGTGCCTGAAGGAGGCTGTAACTCCGTGACAAGCACACACTGGAGCAAGTTCCTGGCAGGATCTGGGAGCTTGTGGGGAAAGAGAAGCCCAGGCCAGAGCAGGTTTGCTGTCATGACTTGTGATCCTGTGAGGGACTCAGCCTGTTCTTCCAGTGGATGACCCACGCTGGGGCAATGTGTGAGGAGCTGCCTGCATGGAAGACCCCACACTGGAGCAGTTCATGAAGAAATGCAGCACATGAGAAGGACTCATGCTGGAGAAGTTCATGGAGGACTGTATCCCATGGAGGATCCCACTGTAGCAGTGGGAAGTGTGAGGAGGCTTTTCCCTGAGAAGCAGCAGCAAAGTCCATCTGTAATGAACTGACCCCAAGCTCCATTCCCCATCCCCTCACCTTTGGGGGAAAGGAGGAATAGTCTTGGGAAGAGGGAGGGGTGGGGGGAGATGTTTTAAGATTCAGTTGTGTTTCTCATCTCCCTGTTCTGTTTTGATTTTTTTATTAATAAATCAAACCTTTTCTCCTGAAGTTGAGTTTGCTTTGTCTATGACAGTAATTGCTGAGTAATTTCTCTGTCCTTACCTCGACTCATGAACCTCTCATTATATTTTCTCTCTTCCCTGTCCAGTTTAGGAGTGGGAGTGATGGAACCACTTGGTGGAAAAAAATAATGAAACAGCAGCAAGCAGTAAATATTTAACATAGAATAAAGCAATGCTGTCTTGGAACAAGCATTTCCAATTCTGTGTCTTGACCTATGCTAAGCATCAATATTTACCCAGTAAAACTATCCTAAAGAACAGAATATTCATGTCCAAATCTGATAGAACATCAGAGACAATTTACTTCAGAACATTACTATGTTCCAACTTCTGAACCTCTTTGATAGCATAGCATCTGTTTCCTCTTAAAGAAAAAAAAACCCCACAAGATAAAAAGGAAGAGAAATTTTCTACAGCAGTAGAGAAATAGGTTGGTGGAAGAAACAGGACAGGAGTCTTAGCCCATACACATGCAAAATACAAGTACTATTCCTAAGGGCACTTGTTCTTATAACAACACAGGGTACATATTTAGGACCTATGAAGAAGCGTACAACCTTAATGTTGGTCAAAAGACCATATTTCTGAAGATGGAGTATATTCTGTAGATGGAGTATAATGCATAATTATACAGTTTTCACACCAATTAGAGTCAAGAGTCATGTTCCTGTAAAAGAATCAACTACCTAATCATGATCGAGCATTTAATAATATAGATATGTCTGTAATTAAATAATTTAGACCATGGAAAACAGACAGGTTTGGAAGAGTTCAGTTCGTATAAATGTGTTTTTTTTCAACATATGACTATTGTCTTTTACCTTTGTTTCAAAAATTAGGTTTCAAACCAAATCACTATCAAAACTCAAGTTTTAAAGATCATGTGGAAGAATAGAACAATTAGAAACCTTAATACATGTAGTTAAAACATAGTCATAGATTTCAGGTTTCAATCTGTTAACAAGGAATAGTAGAAAGAGTAAGATGTTCTCACATATAAGTAGATTTCCTTAGAAAGAACCGATGTAAAATTTTTAAAAAAAATCCAGAAAACACAAAGAACCACAGTCAACTTCACAATTCAAAACCTCTCTCCATACTTCTCCTTATGCAATATTTACTGCTTTTTTGCAGTTGAATCTTTTTCGGGTTTTTTTTCCCTAATTTTTACTAGTTTACATGGAGGTCTCCTGCTTCCTTTTCCAGCATTTCGATATGTGGAGATACATTGATCTTTGGCTTGGAGGAAGTGACACTTGAAGATCAACGAGCTATCTTGGGCACTTCTACCATCTAGGATCCTGTCCGATGAGATCTCTCCAAGCATGTCTTTGAAGAGGCCAAAGTCAGCTCGCCTGAAGTCACAACCCGTCTTGGGGTCCTGCTTCTTCCACAGAGGATCTTAACTCCACCATCTCATGGTTGCTGTGGCCAAAGTTGCCTAAAACCTTCACATCCCCAGCCAGACCTTCTTTATTTGCAGTACACCTCTCCTTGGTTCCTCAACCACCTGTGGCAGCAAGTTGTCATAAACATTCTGTAGGAACCTCCTGGACTGTGTGTGCTTGGCTGAGTGGCTTTGCCAGCAAATATCAGGGTGGTTGAAGTCCCCCATGAGGACAAGGGACTGTTATCTTGAGGCAGCTCACAGTTGTTCACAGAAGGCCTCATCCACTTCCTCCTCCTGATCAGATGGCCTGCAACAAACTCCCACAAAGGTCACCTACATTACCCCATCCTTTAATTTTCACCCACAAACATTCAACCTGCCCCTCATCCCTACCCAGACAGAGCTCAATGCACACAAACCACTCCCTCGCATAGAGAACAACTCCATCTCCTTGTCTTGTTGGCCTATCTTTCCTAAACAACACATAGCCAAGATCTACTTAGGAATTTTCAATGAGTTTAAAATAGAAAAAATAAAAATAGAAGACAAACTTAGTTATGGGTGATTTGAATCTCAACATTGTTAATGAAAAATACAATATACAGTTACTATCCTCAAATAGGACTCTGCAGAATAAGCTACTAAAAAAAAATATGTGTCCTGCTGTTAACAATGATACATTCCAAGGCTTTGCTTGTGTTTTTCTTCCTTCATTTTGACAGGTTATTTATTTCATTGCTGTACGGAGACTCAAAATTTGTTCCTCTGCAGGGTATTAACTCAAAACTAGATTATCCGAGACCAAAGCCCTACAGTTTCACAGCTTTTGCAACAGAATGTAATGGGAGTACATGACAGTTTGAACAATAAGACCTAAATTAGTTTCAGTGACTATGAAAGCATTAAATGGTAACCAAGAGTTTTAGTGCTTTCTATATACAACAAGGAAAAAAAAGACAGACCCTATCCACCTGTCAGAAATGGTCAAACACAAAATTCTTTTGATTAAAAACAAAGTATTTTTCTATTTACTTGCAAACTGTACACATGAAGCCTTCCTGCCTGAAGAGCAGAGAATTATAGCCTTGTGATTCAGTCATTTTTCCCAACATTTAACCGAAACTCTAGAAAAATTAAAAAATTACCGTCACTAAATGCTTGAAAAAGTAAGCTTGTTACTCTGGATAAACTTCTGAAGGGTAATCCTTTAAAGTATGTTCTTTTTGATCTTCTTTTTACTGTCTTTTAAAATAAAAAAGTAGGATATTTTTTAAAGACCTGCACTTGAAGACTGTGTTCCACGATGCTAAGTAATACAGAATCAGAACCTCCTGATCTGTGTGCGCTTGGATGAGTGAATAATTCACAGAATAATTCTGAATAATATTCACATTATAATTCAATTTGGAAGGGATCTCTGGAGGTTATCCAGTTCAACCCCCAGTCAAACTAGGACTGACTAGAAAATTTCCAGTTATGAAGATCCCTCAGCTACTATGGGCAATTTTGCTCCAGTATTTGACTTTCCTTACAGTTGTCAATGTTGTTTTGCTACATCGAATCAGAATTTCTTTTGCTGGATCTTGCGCTTGTTGCCTCTTTCTCAATGAATCTCAGAGAAGATTCCAGCTCAATTTCATTATAAACTGTCACCGAGCAACTGAAGACATCAATAATATCCTCCTCTCTTGGTCTTCTCCTTTTAAAACCAGATGAATTTCACTTATTCAGCCACCCATGGGTTCTTGGTCCCCATTCACCTTGGTAAGCCTTCAGTTATTCACTCCAATTTGTCGAAATTGGTCTTTACTGGGAAGCTTGAATCTAGACAGAGCTCTACAGATGTAGTCTTACAAGTGTCAAACAGAGTGGAAGTATCATTTCTCTTGTAGCCCTGCTCATAACACCCTTGCTGGGTCTGAGGTTGGCATTCTTCACCCCAAAGGGGCATTACTGAAACCTGTTCTCCTTGTCTACCTGGACAAATCTTCAAAGCTGCTTTATATTCAGATTATGCCTGTCCTATGGGATTATTCCATCCTTGAAGCTGTACTTACCTTTGCTGAAATTTAAATTACTCTCAAACTATTTCTACGGAATTGTTCCATTGAATAGTGACCATTTTTTCCACCATCTCGAGGTTTCACTGTCCACAAGTTTTCTGTGGGAGCATTCCATGCCCTTGTTCATGTAATTAATAACAGCAGTAAAGAGCATTACATGCCTATCAGCATCTGAGGAATTCCGTTCACTAATGATCACTGGATACACTTTGTATTGTACTGCAATAACCAGTGGTCCATCTATTGTATGGTTCATCTGTCCAAATCACACTGAACCATTAAGTCAAAATAAACAGCATTCAATCACCTTGTCACGGAAAGCTATTAGTTTGATCACACATGGTTTGCCTATGACAAATCCATTTTCACTACATTATCTCTTCCTCATTATTTAAACCAATGATATGTATACATTAACCCAATAAAAAGACATTTCTAAACTGTTCTCCAAAATGTCACTACTGGTTTGTTTGGGTTGTGGGATTTTTTTAATTGCAGACTTATGGGGTAAGGAAAATTCATCAATTTAGGTTAAATCTCTTGTAATTGTTTTCAAAATCTCTTTATGTGTATGATTAATAAAAATAGTAAGTCCATAAGGCTCTACCTAATTAAGTTTATAATTTGAATAAAAAGAAAAATATGTGAGAAAATCTCCAAAATAATCCTTTGGATCCATGATTAATTTTAGTCCACGTTATATATGCATTGCCCATAAAAATCTGAAGCAAATCTGACTAATAAGGAAGAACCTTTTCAAAGATAAAATGATAGACCCTTTAGAAATCCAAAGATCTTACTGAGAACAGGTTTAAGTACTTTGCATGAGGATTTGCTGATAAACTATTAACAAGGCAGAGAAAAACCCATTACTTAGGATTAAATTAAATTAATCTCAGCATTCACAATTTTCTCTGCACAGTGAATGAGGCAGTAGTCTTCTGAAAAATAACAGATGATAATGGAATTAAATGCATCATAATAAATTTACATTTGGGATGAAAATGTGGTCACACATATATAACTGATGTTCCTTGGTATTGACATGTTGTTTCCCTATGCATCATAAATTCTAACATTCAAGTACCATAGTTGTCTTTCTATTCACTATTCTTTCTCTGTCTCATTTCTACATGTTCTACAGTTTCTGTTCTGTACAGATTCATAGATGTCTGCACCTTGTACAGCCCTACTCAACAAGACTATAAAACAGATTCATAAAGGACAATAGGGAACATTCAGTAATTCTGTCTGACCTCCTATATATATCACAGACCATGGACTTTGCCATTTCATTTGTCTAAAGCATATATTTTGGAAATACATGCAGTTCTCAGGGCATCTGAGATTATAAGGATCTAACACTTTTCTGAGTATTTCATTATAATTATTTATTATTCCTGTTTATAAAAAATCGTCCTTCATTATTTAAAAACATTCAGTTTAATCTTGCAGTACTTATTTCTTCTTTGCTGATAGATTTTATACCACTTGGTGTTTAGTGTTCTTTCTGTGTGAAAATATACTGTTACAAAATTATCCCTTAGTCTTTTGATAAGCTGTTTACGTAGAAGTTACCACAATGTTTACTGCAGCAGGCATATCTTTCAGTGATGTTTTTACATCTTTTACAATCTTCAACATCCTGGCATTGCTCTTAGAAGGTGATATGCAGAATGTTCAAAACTTTATGTCATGTAGTTAAAAGAATTTCAGAATTTTTGTTACACAATAACATTCAGTATGAACTTGCTGTGTTTATTCCTATATTGTAATTTAATTCCTTTAAAACAATATTGAAATTGTTTCTCTGAAGACCACTTGATATGTAAACCAATCAGTAATTAGAAAAATACATCATTTCCATATCTGCACTTCTTACTGAATATGAGTTTACTAGTTGAGTCACATTGCATCTAATTATTTCTAGAATTCTATGAATTTAAAACAAAGAGTTAAAATGAGGAAATACTGACATTAATTTTATTCCTTGATAAGGTATTAATATAACTTACTTTTTACTTGGGAATAAAAATAGCTTAAACACTTCTCAGAATACTTACTTCTACTAAAGGAAACAAAATAGTAGTATTTGTTGATGTGTTATTTGTACCAGATGCAGGGGGAATAATTGTTTCAAAGCAAATGAAGAGTTACTACAAGCAGCAGAAGAGAGTTGAACAGATGGGAAAAACTTTCTCTTATTCTTCCATGTTAGGATCTGTAAGTTAGAATTGGTTAACTCCTTGGAGTGTAGAATGTATCTCTGTAGACAACTATTATTAGAGTGCTTTGTCACTAAGGTATAAGAGCTGACATTGCAGGGCATTATACTTGTGATGTTTTCATATATATAGTCCATTGGTAACATTTCCATTTGTACTATTGACAGGTTTAATTGAACTTTTACAAAAGCAGCATCACACATTATGATATTTATATTTTGCCTAAAGAGTAATGAAATAGAGGAACAAAAGCCTTCAGACAATCTATATGGACAAATTAAAACTTGGAGGGAAAAAAAGGTACTTTGAAAATTAAAAATAAAATTGCAATTTACAATCAGGGAAAAAATGGTATTATTTATGTATTATATTTTAGACAGACGTGCTGCTAGCTGACATTAACATTGAGGAATATTAGAAAACATAAGTGAAGAGAGGCAATAACAACAGCAGTGAGAAATCTTTAAGTCCCTAAAAGAAGTTCGGCTGGAATTATTACATTCACCAAATGCAAACCACGGGCTTGAGCGTTCTCCAGTGTAAAGAGTGGAGCCCTGACTCAGAACTCCACCCCAAGAGGTTTGGCTGCTCACATCCAGGTCTGGAGCTGCACAGTGCTGCCACATAGCTGGGGCCAGGATGAAGTGGGATGAGCTGTGTGAGCACAGTAGTGAGATGTCCACCAGGCCATCCTCCAGCTGGAAGCTGCATTTCAGCTCTGGCCTTCCCCCTCATCTGGCCATGCCCTAAAAAGTTAAGGAGAGGGTTTCATCTCACAGTATCAGTCTCTAGTGTTGAGGTTGACATTTGAGTTACTTTCCCAACAGTTCCTGAAAATGCAATAGAGATAAGCACATTAAAGAGATTCATTCTATATGAAAAGAGACTATAAACCACAATTCAGGTGAAAGGCTGTCTAAATCACTTGTCTAAATAGTAAAATTACATGAGAGACTTTCTCATAATTATACTACATCATCAGTAACTGGCATAACCTAGTGTATAAAGAATTTGGGACAATGTCCTGGGTTTGGCCAAGATAGAGTGAACTCTCCCCAGCTGCCGCTAGGGGGCGTGACCAGGCTATTCAATCCCATGTGACATATATCCCATTCTCGGGATAAAAGGGCAGCAGCCGGGCCGGAGCAGCGCTGCGGTCAGGGTGGGAACTGCAGTTCTGCCGTCGGGGCTGAGCGTGGTGAGCAGTTACACTGGGCATTGCTCGTTTTAATTTGTCCTTTGGCCATCATTGTAACTGCCTGCTCTTTGTGGTGTTCTATTAAACTGTCCTTATCTCAACCCAGAAAGTTCTAGAATCTCTTGATTCTCCTCCCCATCCTGCTGAGTTGGGGAGGAGTAACTGGGTGGTTTGGTTATTGTTCAGTTAGGGCTAAACTGCCACAGACAAGCAAGTCAAAATAGATAATACAATACAATAAAGACAGTGGTAATCAATATTTTTATGAATTAAGATAACATAGAACAGAAATATTTTATTTAAAAATTGTTAAATACTTCACAGGAAGTTTTATTTAGTATGGGATATTAAAATAAGTGTTTATTGCTATTTGAATACACTGCTGCAATTCAGCAGCAAATTAAGAGTACAACAAACAAATCTTAAATGAGTATAATCTGAATCTCAGAAAATAATACTCTTTTAAAAATAGAAATATTAAAAATCAGTTATGTCTATGAGTTTATAAGGTCTTTGGTTTCAGATGGCCTAAAAATATACCCAGATATACCCAAACTGAGTTAAGCTTGATACATTCACCTCAGTTTAGAACTCTAAAAAGCAGGGTAAATGAAAGTCATCATCTTGAATTTATTCATGTCTTAGACAAAAATTGCATTGAGGCCAGTAAGGGAATTTCATAAAAGACATAAAAATGAGATGAAAAAATATTTTATTGCTTGGCAGCTTGTGTAATAAAAAGGAAGCAATAAAAAGGAAGAAAAGATGATTAAAATAAAATTACTATGAAGTTTTAGTATAAGTAGCATGTATGGCTGCCTATAATTCAAGTAATGATGAAGAGAATCTCATCTCTGATGATCAAGCATTGTTTAGTAGGTGAGCCAATAATTTTATTGAACATGAAATACCCTTTCCTTTTCATTTGCTTATTGTTGATTACATCCATGAAATGAGTTATAGTATTACAAATTCAGTCATTACTATGGAGGAGAGAAGGAAAAGTTTTGGGTAATTTATTTCAGTAAAGTTCAATTTATAGTCTGAAGTATCCTAAGTAATCTAAGCAGCTTGAAGCCTTAGTCCTTTCTGATGAAAATGATCACTGAAATATTACACAGTAGAAAACCTTGAGGAGTCTACATAGCATGCAAGTCTGTACTGCACTTCTCTTGCTAAATTGTTTTTAAGATTGAAAATTTGTATAACCTTTTAGAATCTCAGGAATTTTGTGTAACTTCCCTTCTGAAATCTGATTCTGAGATTTAAAAATGTAATTGCACAATGCTTTGAAAATCATTTTTAAAAAATCTGCTCTCTACTCTTATTTCTTGCTTGGGGTTTTAAATTAATTAGAAAAGTTTCAGGAATCAAAAAACCAAATTCTCCTTCTAAACACTTCAGGATATAAATTTCTTTTTTTTTTTTTTTTACACACTTTGTACTCCATGAAAATTACAAAGGAGGTAAGAATTTCAGAATTTATCAAATCATAGTCCACCATTAACCATGTCCCTTTTAAATACTTCCAAGGATATAATTAAACCATTTCCTTGGGAAACCTGTTTTGAGATTTTATAACTGTTTTGATGAAGAAATTTTTCCTAATATTTAAACTAAACTTCCCCTGGCTCATCCTGAGGCCCACTTCCTCTCATCCTCTCACTTGTTACTTGGGAAAAGAGGCTGACCCCACACCATGCTCAAATCTCCTTTCAGGTAGTTGTAGAGAGTGATAAGGTCTCTCCTGAGCCTCCTTTTCTCCAGACTAAACACCTTCAATTTTCTTATCCACTCTGATCAGATTTGTTGTCCAACCTTTTACCAGCTTGATTGTCCATCCCTGGACACACTCCAGCACCTCAAGTCCCACACGGGCCAAAGTTTGTCCTCTGGAAATCTAAAGTAACAGACCTACTGACTCCTCTCCTTACTTTTCTGTGAATTGCAAACTCTTACCATTTTGGGACCTCTATGTCCAAGGTGGACACCAGCCATCTCATTCTCTGTTCACAAAAAACACATCCAATGGGATACCTTCTCTCATTGGCTTCCTCATCAGCTGTGTCAGGAAGTTATCTTCCACATCCTCCAGGGATCTCCTAGACTGTTTCCTCTCTGCTTCGCTGTATTTCCAGCAGACATCTAGACATCTCTTAAGTTTATGTCTCCCCAGAAGAACAAGGGCTAGTAATCATGAGACTCTGCTTACAGAATATTTTGTCTGCCTCTTTATCCTGGTTAGGTGGTCTATAACCGACTCCCACTGTGATACCTGTCCTGTTGACCTCCCCTCTAATTCTTACCCATAAATACTCAACCCCACCATCACTATCCCCAAGATCTAGACAGTCAAAACCTTCCTCTGCATACAGGACTGTCCCACCACTTCTCTATCCTTACTGATCATAGAATCAAAGAATGATAGGGTTTCGAAGGGACCTTTAGCAATCATCTAGTCCAACCCTCATGTTAAAGCAGTTACACCTTTATCAGGTCACACAGGAACATGTCCAGGCAGGTCTTGAACACCTCCAGAGAAGGAGACTCCACAACTGGGCAGCCTGTGCCAGGGCTCTCACCGTCAAAGTAAAATAGTTTTTGCTTATGTTCAAATGGAACTTTTTGTGTTTGTGTCCATTACCCCTTGTCCTGTCACTGCATACAACAGAAAAAAAGGGATACCCCAATCTCCTGATACCCACCAGTTAGATATTTGTAAACATTAATGAGATTCCCCCGCAGTCTCCTCTCCTCTAGACTTAATAGTCCCTGATCCCACAGCGTTTCTTCATATGAAAGATGTTCCAGTCCCCTGATCATTTTGGTGGCCCTGCATTGGACTCTTACCAGAAGTTCCCTGTCCCTCTTGAGCTGAGTAGCCCAGAACAGGACAGAGGACTCCAGATGAAGCCTAATCAGGGTAGAGTAGAGGGTGAGCAGAACCTCCCCCAACCTGCTTGCCACACTCTTCTTGATGCATGCCTGGATGTCATTGGCTTTCTTGGCCTTGAGGGCACATTGCTGGCTCACATTTAGTTTAATGTCAACCAAGACTGCCAGCTCTCTCTCCACAGAGCTGGTCTCCAGCAGGTCACTGCCAGCCTGTACAGGTGGAATGTAGTTGTTCCTCACCAGGTGCAGGACTCTGCACTTGTCCTTGTTGAACCTCATGAGGTTCCTCTCTGCCCAACTCTCAAGCTGGTCAAAGTCCCACTGAATGGCAGCACAGCCTTCTGGGGAATCAGCCAGTCCTCCCAGTTTGGTGTCATCAGCCAACTTGCTGAGGGTACACTCTGTCCCCTCATTCAGGTCATTGATGAAGATATTGAAGAAGACTGGCCCCAGAACTGTTCCTTATGGAACCCTACTGGCTACAGGTCTTCAACTCAATTCTGTGCCTTTCTGCTCCTTTCTGAAGAGTTTACAGCCATTCATCGCAACACTTCAGTTGTGTAAGCCATCCCACCACACTTCCATGATGGCAATAACCATTGTGGTTCTCTTTCTACATTGGTTTCCATCCTATATCTCCACTGATACAGCAGACTAAAAGACCTTACAAGCACATCACCCTTCAAAATTTGCCATATCATCCCCAGAATTATCTCCATCAAATCTGTTTTTATCTTCTTTCCCTTCAAATGTAGTTTAAACTCATCCAATGAGCCCTTCTAACTCCTATACAAAGATTCTTTTCCCACTTTGATACAAATGTACCCCACTTGTCATCAGCAGGCCGGGTTTCACGTAGACCAATCCGTAATCAAAACCAACACAATTCTGGTGGTGACAGCAGGCTTGGAACCAGGTGTTGCTCTGTTGGATCTTCCTATTTCTTCCATCATTATTCCCTGCAATTGGAAGAATAGAGGAGAACACTACTTGTGTTCCTGATCCCTTAACCATTCATCTCAAGGCCTTGAAGTCTCTCTTGATTGTTCTCAGACTTCTTGCTAAAATTTAATTGCTGCATATCTGAAAATTGAATAATGGGTAATAACCCCAAAGCTCTATAAGAGTAGGAAGTTTTCTCTTCACATCTTTAACCTGGACCCTGGGGAGGCAGCAGATGTCCCTAAGAGGTGAGTCCATTCTGAATGTTAGACCTTCTGTTTCCTGTATGACAATGATCTATCCTTTTATTTTCTTTATGGAAACAGTTTTTATTCCATTTGCAGAGCCTCATATCTAGATAAGCAGTTCATTAAATCTACCATAAGCTATAAAAAAAACATTAAAACCTACCTTTGGCACTTTACAAATAGTATGCATTAACACAATACTATTATAAAAATATAAAAATACATATACTTGATTTAAAAGGTCATACCTTCCTTTCCCAGAAAAGTGAGGAATGATTATTGCTTAGCTATTTATAATTTACAGTCCATTTTATCATCAATGCAGTGCTTTATACAATGAAATTACAATCTCTCTGTAATAATCTTCAGGATACTGAAGTGTTGAAACCATCAATGGTATTGTCATTGTTATTATATGTTAATGATATTATTTCACTGTTCAAGATTATTCCCTTCTAATTTTGGTCATCTAAAGGTTAGAAAGTCTGACTGAGCTTCCTGTATGACAAAAATAGAGAAATAGTTACTTCCAGAACAGAATTAATCTCATCTGCCTCACATCTTATCTTTTAGATTTACATTAATTACCTTTGGGATATAACTACCTAAGTCTTAGGGATGTAACTTTAATATACTTTATTAATGGTGTAATGGACTAGAAGTATGCCTCAACATTGCTGGCAAGACAGTTCAACCACTGCACCCTCTTCACTATGGCAAAAAAAGTTCTCCCCATCAGAGGCGCAAAAACATCTGGGTGCCTAGGAACAGTCAACCTCAATCCTTTGTGCATATGCCTGGGCCCAGGGTCAACTGAAGGAAAGCATGGTCCTGAAGGACAGGATATTGGGGAAAGGGGTCTTGGACCCTCCACAGGGTTCAAAGACCCTCTAGTGACTGTACTGGGCATGCACCTCACTGCTAAGTAGGAGATGTGAGTATGCAAATCAGCTCCAAGAACTAATTGACTCTGCAATGAGACAATACTATAAAAGGCAGAACTAGTGGGGACTCGATGGAACGTTTCCTCACTGGACTCTAAAAGACATTGACGGGATGTCACAGATCCATGCTGGCAGCTATCACAACTTTCTCTCTTTCTCACTCTTTTGTCTCTTTCTCTCCCTTTTTTTGTCTCTTTCTCTCCCTTCTCTCTCTCGCCATACTGACTGGGTGTCAAACAAAGTGACTTGGCACTTGGCTCCATTTTGAGTCTTAATTATGTTCCCAAGAATACACAAAACCTATTCATGACAACCTGTTTAATTGAACATCACTCAGAATGCCCCCAACCACCCAAAATTATCTGAGCTCGTTTGGAAAGCAAGGGAGTTTACCCTCCGTCAAATTATTTAACCCAATAGGAGGTCATGACAAATGAAAAATGAATACTACTTGCTGATTCTTGGCATTCATGTAAATTTTTTTTTGACATCCAAAAAAAAATAGATTAATTCAGTTTAATTCAGTTCCAGTTCCAACATGATAATATATATAAATAATGTAATCACTCATTTTAAATGATTTGCTGTATCTTATGATATAATCTGTAAAGTCAGTGCACACACTAAAGAATTTTAAACATCTTAATCATTAAAACAAACTAGTGATTGGAATGGTGGATTGATATCTTCATGAACAGAAGTCATTACAGAGTATCAAGTTTAGTCAAACAAATTTTAAGCACAGTACAGATGTAAATGAAGGAAGGTGTACTGTGTGTGATGTCAGACTACATGATTAATTTTCCCTTTCAGCTTTGAAAGGATGAATCTTCATTTCTTTTCACTTCCTCCTTTATACTTAAATTACTAGGCTGTGAAATGTTCTTCCATCATTTTAAAACCTTTTAAATCTCACTGCTTTAAATTTTCATTATGAGAGGTAGCAGAGAGATGAAATCGATGCAAATTTTTGAAGATTTTTTTCTAACAGATTGCCACTGAAAGAAATCAGTAGGTGAAGTCCTTCATAAGACTTCTACAAAAGCCCCAGGTGAGATTTATTTCAACTAACATTACCAGTTTTAAAAGTGGTTTCTGGTATAAGCTAGTGCTTCAGAATCTCTATCAATAACACTGAATTCCCTCCTGAAGGTTATAGTTCTCAAAGGCTAGCTGAAGTATGTCCTATCATTTTATCTTTGTCTTCTACTTTTTGTTTAAATGGAGCAAGACCAGGCAAAGAGCTATTTGAAATAATATCTATCATTTGTAAAATCACACCACATAGCTCTGTTAATGTCAAAATGAGTGGTTTTCACTTCCTTTATGACCAATGTTAGTTATCATTTATTGTCATAATTTCAGTTAAAACTGTGAAAAATTTTAAAATGTCTTATGCACAACAACAAATTTCTGCAGGGATGCAATATTTTCACTGTGTAAGTTGAGGAATGTGTATTACTCTTTGTTTTCTAGTTAGCTGAAGATCTCCTTTAAGGATTCATATCTGTGGTCCAGAATTTCAGTGATTTTTCAAGGGTTATTGTGGTAGCTGCCAGACACCCACCAGGCTGCTCTCTCTCCCTCCTCAGCAGAGCAGAAGGAGAAAATAAGATGAAGGAAAAAGCTGATGATTTGAGACAAACTCTGAAGAAATATCTATCCAGTCACCATTACCTGCTTCTGTGTGAGATCCTTTCCTCCTAGAAGTCTGCTTCAACACGGCTCCCCATGGGGTCACAAATTCCTTCAGGCATATCTACCAGCTCCAGCATATAGTCCTCCACAGGCTGCAGGATGGATATCTGCTTTTGTGTGATCCTCAATGAGCTATAGCATGGCAGGTGGACGAGATGATCTCTGAAGGTCCCTTCCATCCCCTACCATTCCGTGTAATTGCTTTACTTTTAACTTGAGTCACCATGGGATTCTCCATGGGCTGGCTGCAGAAGAATCTCTGATCCAGCACCTGGAGCACATCTACCGTCTTTCACTGATGTTATTTTCTGCAGGATTATTTCTCTCACATTTTCACTCACTCTTCTCTTTCCCAGCATTTTTTTACCCTTTCTTAAATACGTTATCACAAAGGCACCACCAGTGGCACTGAAGGTCTCAGATTTGGCCAGAGATAATCCTGTTTTGGAACTGGTCAGAATGAGTTCTGTCTGACAAGGGGTCATAAATACAAGAAACAAACTATGTTCATCCCAGACTGCTCAAAAAGGTAATGACAGAAATCACTAAAGCATTAAGAATCACCTTCAAAAACTTGGCAGCAAACAAAAGACATCTCATGTAGCACAGATGGGGGATGACCCTTCTTAAAATAGGACAAAGGGAGAAGTAGGGCATGAGGAACAAAATATTGTGACTGATTCTTAGAAAAATCATTGGGGAAATTTTTAAACAGACTGTTTGCAAGAGCTAGATGATAGCCAGCTGATTAGGAAAAGCAGATAGCATGGATGTATTAGGAACATTGTGTCAAACCAGCTTAATTTCTTGCCCTGACAAAACACCTGGCCTAGTGGAAAAAGGAAACAGTAAAGGTAATTAATGTATCTTGACTCTAAAAGGCTTTTTGACACAAATTCAACAGGCATTATCATAAGTAAACTAAAAAAATAATGGAATTAATGAAATTGCTCAAGAGCTGAAAATATCTTCTTTAAAATCTGTCACTTTCTTTTACCCTGAAATGATGTTTTTAATCCAGATAAATCCAAGATTAAATGAAGAGTAGAACAAGCACAGATACATGAGGGGAAAAAAAAAGAGTGCAAATACCAAGCAGAGAACAACTGGCTAGTCAGGAGTATGGCAGGATGTCCTCCCCAACGTCCCTCCCACCCCCAAAAAACCCCCAATGAAACAAAGTTTTTAGTAGTTTTTCAAAAAATAAAATTTCATTCTGGAATGTCAATGTTATACATTAGATAGAGGAATTCTTCGTTTCTGTTTGGTTTAGTGGCATTCCATAAGTCTTCAAGTATTTAATGAATTCTCACATTTGCAAAATAGTGTAGAGTAACTGGTGAGAGAATAACAACAGTAATGGTAAGAAGTTGAGGAAACACGATCTATAGTGGGAAGTAAGGAACTGATTTTGTTCAGTGTAGAAAGGAAAAGGCTATGATGATGTGTATTTCAATATTAAAATTATTTTTATGAAGATTTGAGGTCAACAATTTAATTTTTAGTGATTCATTTCATGGAAAAAAAAACATTTTCAATAACTTAATTCTAATACTTATTAGAAAAATCCTACTTAGAAGAAGAGCAACTAAATCCTGAAATGATACACAACAGAAGTAGGTGGAATACTCTTCCATCCTTATTTCTGAAGGAAAGATTAAATATGTACCTGTCCGGATGGTTTATTTCGTTTGGACAAAACTGGCCTTCACCAACTTTTTTGAATATTTTCTCTTTCTGATATTTCTGTTATTTTTTCCATTTCTGTAATTGTACAGCTCATTTTTTTTGGAAATATATGGTTTGGTCTTCAGTTGTTGCAGCAAGTGCAGCCATGGGGCTTCACTTCACTAAAGGTGAATCAAAATATATGAGAACATATGAGAAATGTAAAGACTGTTATGAGATATAGAGGTACCATAGCTTTTGAGAAAATAATGACAGAAATTAAAACTAAACCAGATCCAAAATAACACTTCATTAGTTGACCAGGGAGAACTATAAAAAAAATATTATTAAAAAACTAAATTATGTGCACCATTGGATTCTGAAGATCTTTTATTTTTTTAAAAGAAGCCTTCAGTTAATTTTCATTAAGTTCTAGTCAGTTCACAGATCTAACTTTTGACAAGTTCTATCACACTAATGTTTTATCGATTAAACTGTGTCTTCTGGGAGTCTAGAAATTGTTTCTAATGATGTGAGGCAGCAGTATCTCTTCACTCACAGTAAAAGTAACTTTTATTGGCCTTTGCTAATACCAGTGAGGTCTCTCTTTCAGTTAAAGAGAAGGGAAAAACGTTCAATGAAAGTTACTGCAATAAAAGCCTAAAAAGCAGACTTTCACAGTGCGTAAAATTTTAATTGCACTTACACGATCTGGTACCATTTTACAACTCTTATTTCACATATGATAATTTAAAAACTATTTATATCTATGTATTTTCTTCATTTATGTACTCTTATTCACACATTTTTAGTGTAAGCATATACCCAACAAGGTAGACATGCAAAATCTTAGTGTGTTATATTTTAACACAATGTGAATTACAAACAGTAATGATTTTTGTTAAACCAGTAGTGGCTATTTAGAGAAATTGTCAGGAACCTCCCACTCAGTCCAACCCAATCAATTCAAGCTCAGGCAAAGCCAAAAGTCTTTAAAGAGTTTCTGTGTTATAATTAACTTCCACTGACCTGTTGAACTAAACTGCTGTAGCTGTGGTCTAGTATAATGTGCAAGCTTTGTTTTGATATTATAAAGACAACAATAAGAGTTAGTTTTCGTTTAGAAGTGATAAAAAATTATTTCTGAATAAATTAGATGAAATTTAGTGTTCCAGTTTGCAATCTTATCATACATTCCTTCAATGTAGGTGATGACAATGAAGTTAAATAAGGCCTGGGAGAGGAAGGCAGGAAGTATTTGGTAATACCTGCAAGAAAAAAAACCAAACCAAACCAAACCCACAAAATTTAAACTTACAAAGTAAGACAAGTGAAACATAATCAAGATAAAGTCTCAAAAAATAAACTTCTAAAGGCGTTAGTGGGAGAATTTAGGTTTCTTTTACCTTTTATTTATCATTTCTACTATATAACACAACAAAAATATTTGTTTCAGAAATACAAACTGATTATTTTTCACTCCTTCCGATAATCATTAATACAAAATTTTGACATAGTGTCTACAATTCCTACTACTATTACTAAATGATGTATTATTAGATGCTTTGAAGAGATGAAAAAAAAAAAAAAAAAGAAATAAAATTACTATATGAAGCCTGTCTGCAAGCCAAAGCCATTAGGAAAGAAAAGCAGCTTTAAGATTGATTCCTTGACTGTATTATCTTTGTATTATCCAGAAAGTACACTCTCCTCTTAATAAATTACTATTGTAAGTATGTGTACTGTAATTGTAAGGCTCAATTTGGATGTCACTGTGAGTTTTAATTGCTCTTTCTCTAAATGTCTACTCTGTAAGTGTAGACTTATAGTCAATTAACTTTTTTCATGTAGGTAAACTGCAACAATCAAACTGAATCTTCTGACTTCAGAACTGCAAAATACCTCTGCAAAAATGATTAAGGAAAGACAATTACAAGAAAGAATCACAGAATCACAGAATGGTAAGGATTGGAGGGACCTCTAGAGATCATCTAGTCCGACCCCCCTGCTTCAGCAGGTCCACCTAGATCAGGTCACACAGGAACCTATCCAGGTGGGTTTTGAAAACCTCCAGATAAGGAGACGCCACAACCTCCCTGGACAGCCTGTACTGAGGCTCCCTCATTCTCACAGGAAAGACATTTTCCTTAAGTGCAACTTTTGGTGTTCCATCTTTTGTCTTTTCTCCTTGTCCTGTCACTTGAGACAACAGTAGAGGAAGACAGAAAGTGGAAGAAAAACAGCAGGACCAGGAAAATTACAGAAGATACATTGAAGAACCGGGGTTTTTCACAACATATCCCTGGAGAAAACATTTTTCTCTCCACTGTTCACATATCTTGTACAAAATGTTTTATTTTCTTATGTAATGTAGTGTACATACACCATCATTTGACTTTGACTGCACTAAATGTTTATATGTAGTTATATTTGTGAAACTTCATTAGGATATGCAAAGAGTTTTGTATTTTTCCTACTTGAAGTATGTACATTGCCCAGTTTTGATTACTACACAAGCACTTTTTTTTCTCTTTTCAAAAGGAAGATGTGCTTCCTGAAATGTAGGCAGCAGAGAGCGCAACTAAATGAGATCTCTTTTAGCGTATCTGTTGAAATAATTACAAAAATGCTGTGAAGGAAAAAAAAAGAAAAATATTTAAAACCATGAAAACATTACACCTTTTCTAAAAATTATTTTTAATTCAAATTAGCAATGTTAATGTTGTAATATTTTCTTGTCTTTAAAAGTACGATCTTTATTCAGAGCTATTTACTTGTTTATTAAAATAGAGAACCATTTTTGCAGTGTAAGACTATTTCCATTAGTCTTATATTAATGTGAATGTTAATTCCAGTTTAACGTTTAAAAACTCAGGTAAGTTTAGATAATTTACGATACAACACAATTCCTTCAGTATCTGGTTGTTTGCTGATGGTGGAACAACCAATTCCAGACTGGTCTTGACACTGCTAGCTTCTCTAATCACTTGAAATCAAAGTCTGAAGAATTGTGACAGTGCTTTTTTAACCCAACAGGAATCCTCTTTTGGTTAACAGCAATTCTACCTAAACACATCACCAACCAAGAAAATTACATATTGATTCAACATAAAATATTTGTTTGTGTGGTTTTCAATTCCAGTGAAGTGCTACTTAAGCATAACACACATATTTGAAGTTGATATACACTGCACACAGAACAAATACAGATTATATACACTATAGAACTGTTTTTATTTCAGTGCCAGAGTTCAAGTTTATACTTCTCATTAACCTTACTGTTCTAGGTCTTTTGATCTGCTTTTATAGTAAAATGGAGTGTTTTATCAATTAAACAAGATAAGTTAAAAAAAAATGACGTGTCATTTTTCTCTCTTTTTTTTTTTTTATCCTCCTCCACTCTACTCTCTTTTCTGAATGATTTTGTATTCTAGTTATTATCGCACTCACAAATTTAGACTTTGCAACAGTTCAGGGGGAATCAACAGAACAGAAACAGTAGAAATTCTTAATCCTTAATATTCAAAAGTCAATTGTCAGATCCACAAAGTAACACAAAAGTTAAATTTAAAAATCCCTAATTTTAAAAAAGAGAGTTTGAATTGCATATTTCTAGGATTATGTTACTCGAAGTTTTTCACTGAATTCTTGTGAACTATGACTTCTTTTTATAGAGACATGCAGTGAAATAACTTGAGAGCTGAGACTTTAAAAGCAAGACTCACCAGCTTCTGTGAGATTCTATATATGTGTTAGGCTCATTCCAAAAATAATTTTTCCATGTTTGGAAAAAAATTATTCCATGTTTGAACAGAGGCATTCACATTTTACACTAGCACAGCTCATGGATTTAGCCACAGTGGGAATATGTAACTGTAAACTTCTGATTTGTGTGTCAGTATGATCATGTTCAGATGCAATATATGTGACTCATCTAATTTTCATTAACTAAAGGTTACACATATAGTTTAAATCTATCTTTCAAATTTTATGTCTAAGTAAATAACTCTAAGAAGCAATATAAATTTTATGATGGTTGAACTTTTGCCTCTAGTCAGCAACAGAAGTGATAATTAATTTTTTGTTCCCTCCCAAGCACATTTCTTAGGTTATCTGAAGATGAAAGGTCTTTCAGAGCTAAATCAAGAAAGAGATTTAGGTACACACAAATTTAGCCACATAATATTTGTCTTTTAGGCTCTTCATTTCTGAAATGCATACCTAAACTGCCTCTACTAGGCATAAAATAAGTTCACAACATCTAGCACGACTATGCTGCCCTTAAAGCTCAGATGGCTTAATCTTCAATTGAAGGAAGATTAATATCATACAGCTTTGTTGGCTTTTTATTTCTTCCCACCCCAAACAGCAAGGAACAGTCAAAATATGTGCAATTAGTAGTCAAAATATTAAATAAATTAACAATCTTGAAAGTAAAACCTGAAAATCAGTATTTCCTCTTTCAGGTGAGTTAACTTCTATCTTAGAGGATAGTGTTGCTTTACCTCAGTGAATCTCAAGCTCTTGTATTGAAGCACAGCTTCCAATAGAAACTTCCATCTTGAATTATTTTCTACTGGAAGCTGGAGAGCTAATGAAGGAACTCTGAACTAAAGATTTCTACATCTTTGGTGAGCATTATCCTCACCATAGAAGGTATAGACTGACTTAGGTTTCTACAGAATGCAGTGTTGCTCATGTTTTAGATGTTGTCTACATGCATGCAAGATATTTGATTTTTAAGTCAGCAAAGACAAAGAAATGCTCAACTTCAAGTTCCTCATTGAATTTACCCTTAAGTTAGAAGATATTTGGTCTAGCTGCCAATTCTGGGTCCTTGCAGAAACAGAATTGTATTGCTAAAAAAGCTTTCTTTGTGAAAATGTGGACATCTGTGAGATGATGCAGTGCTTCTAAAGTCTTCACCTTTTATCTTTGGCCCAAATCTCACTTAGTCTCCTGAATTCTTTTGTGAATGTCAGTTCTTTACAACTGCAATTTTGAAAACACTGGTCACTGTTTATTTCTGGCCACTGTAAACTATGCTAGAGATGAAGAAGTGCCTTCATCAGTTTTCCCATAAGGACATATGTATAGTAGTTTTTCTTACAATTTTAATCTTGTAATTAAAACAATCTTGATGTAGACAAAATTTGATAGCAATTTCCCCAGTTTAGGATGTGATACTTTTTGAATCAGCTGATATGCACAATGAAAAAAAACCAAAAACAAAGCACCAAGAAAGAATAAAAGAATAAACAGAAACTGATGATGAGCATACAAAAGAGGAAATGAGGTGAGAAGGTTGTCCAAGGATGTATATGGATCAAACATGCTTCAAACTCATGTCAGGGCTTAATAAAAAGATAACTATGCAGCCATTCCTTCTCTTAAGAGTTTTTTTTTTTTATTGTAGCCAAGATTATCTAGAGTAGCAAGGATGATTCAGTGGATATGTTGTACCAGAAATGGACCAAGACAGAGATAGATATTTACTATATGGCAAAGGACACAGAGGTAAGAAGGACCTGACTGCTGGATTCATCTACTCAAAAGCACCTTCTGTAAATAAGTGAATTTATTGACATTTACATTATAATGGCTCTGATTGAGGATCTGAAAAACAAGACAATATTTGTAAATTTCAATGTTATTTTATTATTAATATTCCTGTTTTTACACAGATACATTTAATTGTATAATTCAATTCCAATAGAGTTATTGCCAGGCAAGTCACACATTTTAGAAGCACAGCAAAATCTTTACAACACAAGTTTGTGAATTAGATTCTTACACTTGCTCTAATATCCTAGTGATGTTTAAACTGTTCATGTCAGTATGAATAGGGTAATTAGAAGTTGCTGATTAGCAAGGATAATTATAGTGTCAGCTGCAACTAATTTATTGGTATCTGAATTAGAATGTTTAAAAAGATAATTTCTTTGTAGAGTTTAACAACTATTTGATGTAATTATATTAAAATATGGGTTTAATTTTTTATTTGTCACTATAATAAAAAATTTTGCCCACTAGTTAAAAAAAGGTCAAAAACTGTTAATATCTGAGAACTAGTGATTTAAAATATATACACATTTAGGAATAGATAGTATCCTGCAGGCAATACTTTAGGTTTGGTGATATAAGGCCAAGAATCTATTTTTTAACAAGTCCAGTGATTTAACTGTTAGTACTATAACCACATCTGCCAAAGAAAGTGCCACAGTGCTTAGAGATTGTTCTGGTATCTGCTGCTAAAGTAGTTTACTTCTGTTTTCTTTCACCACAATGCGACAACTTTAAAGATAATCTTTAGTCAGATGTACATATAATTTCTGGAAATCTCAAAATATATTTTCATGGCATTTCTGACAGAATTAATTGTAGAATGCACAGTTATGGACATAAACCTGATGGGAGACAGAGTGTTGCAACCCTGTACTATTATTTCCTTTTTTTTTTTCCCTTAATTTATTATATGACAGCACTGAAAACCAGTGCTATCTACAAAGATTAGTGTCTGTGAATCTACAGTGGAATACTATTTATGCTCTGTGAAAAATCCAGCTTCTGTTAGCTTATTTTATTCAATTCATACTCAAAACTGTCCATTTAAAGCTGCAAATAACACTCAAGGTTGTGCCAGCCAGATTTTACGGGTGACTTCATTTAAATGTTGAATTACAGATAGTGCAAAGAGCTAAATTCACAATAGTTGTTCAGGGCCCTTCATTTCTCTCTAGAATGAGCGCTCCTACAAAGAAAAAGTTAGACATCATTTAGCTTAGAAGAAATTTGCCAAGTTTTTCTACTAAGTATCAGTATATGAAAGAATGACTATAAAGTCATAGATAATATAATTATCATATTAAAACAGCCACAAAGAACTAGACTAAATGACAAAAAAGGGCAAGGACCTCTATGTTTTGAAATAATGATTATAGTAAAGCTCAGAGTCAGGTCAAAAGTGCTGACGTAAAAGTTTAGACATTGATTTAAAGGCTACTTGCCTTGAGCAGTATGTGCATGATCATTCTGCATCACTTGAGATGTTACCCTTAACAGTACAATAGATATAGTATAATTGTATATTTTTTCATAACTTTTCAATATTTTAGATATAATACATTAAATGCTTGAGACCAAAAGAAAAAATTGCTAGATTTTCTATGATTTTTCAGGCCCAAGGCTTGAAATCATGTTTGAGCTGTCAAACTACCAAAATGATATTTTTACTGTAGTAAAAATGCTACAGGTTACATACATTAGGAAACATCACATGGGTATGTGAGTGGAAACACTGCAAAATATCTGCTGGAACAGTGTGATACAGGTCTTACTCTGGATGTGAGACCTTCCACATCATCCTTAGGAACAGCATTAGGATTAAACTATCACCAAAATAGCACGTCTTCCATGGGAAATAGCTCACTCAAAAATAGTGTCCAGGGATTAATATGCTGCAACAGGAAGATCACAAGAGTTATTTGATGTTGCAGTTTATATATTGACACCTCATGACAGCAAACTATTGAACATTAAAAAAAAAAAAAAAAGAAGAAAAAAAAGACCAATCAAAAAAATGTATAACTTTTTTTTTGTAAGTAGTCTAATTTTAACAGTGGACATCATAGTCTACTAGAAACTCATTAAAAACCATATTACTTTAAAAACATCCAATTATCATATCCAAAATGCTGAAGCTAACTCATATTTGAACCTGAAAATTAAGAACATAACAGTCCAAGGTTCAAACAACCTATCTTGGAAGCAAGAGAAAACTTGAAAGAAATTAGGTATGGAATTATTCAGGCTTGTGTTCCCTTGCTAGCAGGTAGAAAATTTTTACAGGAGGGAAAAGTCTTTAGTCAATCCTTCTTAAAGGACTGAAGAAGGAAGAGAAGGATAAAGCATACTGAAATATTAAATCTGTTTAATTATACTGTTTGGTTCTTAATTGTAAATTATTCATCTGTGTGACAGTGTTTAATAATATATGTGAGTGTTTTGAACAGTTGCCTTTTTTAACACGTTTTTAGATGGCTCTATTTTAATGAAGCTCTCCTGGGAATCTATTCCACTGAGACTATTAAGAGTGTTCTTATTTTACTTATTTTTCCTTTTAAAACATTTCCTTCAGTACACATCTAAGTTCCATGCTGAACAAGTACATATTACCAGCTATCTAATGAAGGATTACTGCATTGTTTCGGGGGCAAAACATTCATAAGGAAAACTAATGTTAGCTCTGCTGTCTAAGGCAAATTCAGATTAGCAAAATTGTATTTCATCTATCTAAATTTGTCCTGCAAGGGAAAAAGTAGGCAGTTTAATTTTCATAGCCATTCAGCCTACATCTCTATTGAAAAAGGCAGCAAAGGTGCCCATAGAGCTAGTTATGAGGTAATCTGAAATGATCACGTGTAATTGTTTAGCTAACAGTGGCTGAACGTGACAATAGTGTATTATTATAAGTAGTAGTATAATAATGTTACAATACTTTTACATATAATCCTCCAAAGTAATACATGCTCTAAATAAACATTATTTTTTTAAATGCTAAATTAATTTAAAACAATTTAAGATTAGAAATTGTAAAGCAGACTTGCTCTCTAGTTGATATTCATTTAAAGTGGAGAAAAAAGTCTTATTTGAAACACATTACTGGGAAAAATATTTCACCTAACTGCAAAAAGAATAGTTATTGTTTTTCAAGTCTTGCTTGCTCTCATTTGTACTGGTGTAAATTTGGAGAAACTCCAGTAAAGTCAATGGACTTGAACTTGTATAAAACCCTGATATAAAACTGAGATGTGTAACAGCAGTGTCTCCTATGAAACATATAAACTTTATAATCCATGCAAAACTTATGCTTCAGTGATTATGGTTAATACATCTTCTTGTGACAATGTGGCAATTCGCAAAGATCATGAACTGGATATTTTATGTTCGTATTTATTTCAAGCTTCATTTGTGGCAAAGGGTCATTAAGATCAAAGATGGTCAAAAAGGAAATAAAATAAGAGAAAAAGAGGACTACATAGCTTTTACTCATAAAATTCTCAGTTAACTTTTAACAAAATATTTTGTGAAAGTGGGTAGGATTAAGTGAAAATTTCATCAGGAAAGATCATTACATACACCATAAAATTTCTCTTTAAGGGAAAAAACCAAATAATAGGACATGTAATAAATGCCAATAAATATATAATAATTATATATATATAAATATATAAATACAGAAACTATAGGACAAATAATAGGATTGATATTTAAGCCCTGTATTCTCTATGTGGCTTTAACATCAGATTGGTCATCTGGGGAACTGGAGAGTTTTTTTTTTCTGATCTTTTTTATACAAAAGCCTCTCTAAAACATTTTGAAATTTCTCACTATTTCCTTATTAGCAGTTATGAGAAGACAGCTATGAAAGTTGTCAGAAAATATTGTTCCTGTTTTCCATTTCATCTCACTGAGCATGTTTATCTATCTGTTTTGACTAGAAATACATGTTTATTGCCATTTTATTAAGGCTTAAAATGCTCAAGTGGTACGATTTTACTGATAGTAAAGAAATAACTCCAGATGAACTAGCTGTTCATTACAATTCTATAGTTGATGTTCTCTGGATCTTCTTCATTCATCAGTTTGTTTGTTTAGCTTCAAATCACCAATTCCTCTGTCTCGTTACTAGATTTATTTTTCAAAAGTAACAGATTTGTTCACAATATCATACTTTTATGTCATGGTTTAAGCCCATCTAGAAATAAAGGATAAGGTAAAACAGACAAGACTACTGAACTTGGGGAAGACATAAACATAAAACCTCAAAACATAAACAGAAAACAACAGAGTGGTACAATGAAGAACAGCACAACTGGCTCTTTAAGACCACTTTCCAGCTTTAGGTGTTTCCATCAGTCTTTTCTTGATGGCTCCTGCCAATTGTCTGTCCTCAAAGCAGAAAGACTCATTGTTGATCCTCCCTACTCCTCTGTGGGGCCCCTTGCACACTCGGCAGCCCTGCACAGGCGGCTGTGACGTGTTCATCCCAAGGGCTGCAGCTCCTCTCTGCCTCTCATGTGGGTCTGCTCTGTGGCCTGCAAGCTCTCCAGCACGGACTGCCCCATGGATGCCTCCTCACACAGTCTCCTGCCTGTCCAGGCGCACTCACCTGGAGCTGTTGGTGGCTCACCTTTGCCATTGCCCTCCACAGGTTGCAGGGACACGTGTTCTCACCACAGGTTGCACAGGGACCTCCAGTCTGGCACTCCTCCTTCCTTCCTTGGGCTCCACATGGTTACATTCATCTCCACCTTCTCTTCCATCTCAGATTTCCCTTCTTAAATAATGATGGCAGAGGCACCAGATTGGAGGCCTCAAAGCCAGGGTTTGTTTTGGGTGAATGTTTCAAGAACTGCATACTGGGACCAGCATTGCAGTTCCCTCCTCCTGTTACTAAGCAAAAAGAGGCTCAACACAAACCCATGACAGTTTATATGGCCAAGAAATATTTCTATATTGCCAGCTAATTCTCCTCACAAAGCAAAGTAAAAATGGAATACCATATAAGGAATGAATATCTTAAATGTCTGGAGAATGTGAAAAAAACATATTAATACTTCATGTCATTTGATCTATAGTATGAATTTTTGAAAATTATTCAATAACAGATTTTCAGTAGCAGATGTTACAATTCCATTTGTTGACTATATACATATAAAAGCTTTGGCTTTTAAAATCAGTGAGACCATTTCTGTATCTGAAGAGCAACTGGAGTTTCAGCCAGTCTTGAATCAGCTAATTCTGTCATGAAGCATGAGAGTTTTAGTGTCTTTTAATGTTATTACACCTGTAAACATTTAGTCTTTTTCTTGAATATAGTTAAAGTCTTGATCTGAACAGTAATTGTAGCTGCTTTCTACTGGATTACTGTGCATTTCATGTAATCTATTGTATTTTTGCATTGTTGTATTTGTTGTGTTTGTTATTGTGTTATAAATTTTATTGGACATGTCTTTGTTCTTTCAGTATGAAAGGAATATAAGAGTACTAGTTTATAGATTTTTGAACATTTGTTATTTCACAAACCTCTGTCATATCCCTTTTTACTCTAGTCACTTTATCATGAGCATCACTTTACTTTTTAAAGATACATCTTTAGATTTATTACCCATATTTCAGTGTATCAGTTTAAAACCTCTTGATATCAATTCATTTAGCAAAGAATCACATTTAACTTGTTTTAAAACGTGGGTTCTTTCTACATGTAATACAATAACTCTGATAACAATCTTATAATCAGATCTAGATGTTTACAGCAACTATATGAAATAAATATATTTTCCATCTTACAGTTCAAAAGTCCATTTTGTCAACTTTCATGTATTTCTGAAAAGCTTCCAGATAATGCATGACTACATGGCAAGGCAATGGTGTATTGATTTACTGAAATATATTCAATTACTTAATAAAGCTGTCTGTGGTAGACATCATTAATCCTTTTAATGGAAATTATAAACTTGTTTTTTTCTGGTTATCCTGTGAAAATTATGACATCCAAGACCACTCCCTATAGATTCCTTACTTTAACATTATTACAATTTTACAGATGTTCTATCCCCTTAGATCTAAAATCTTGAAATGTGAAGATACCAACTCGATTCTCACACAGAGTGGAAGAAGTCGTCCAGCAAGGTGATGTTGTACTGTCCCAGTCTGTTGAGTTTGTGTGGAGTCATTCTGGAAACAGGGAAGAGGCTGCAGAGGCAGCCCCTGTAAAAAGCTGCTCAAAACTTTCCCTAGCTCTATGTCAGACACACCTCTGTGGCTGAGCCAATTGAGTGTCTCTGCAGTCACTTTTAAAGAGAATCAGAGAATGGTAGGTGTTGGAAGGAACCTCTAGAGATCATCTAGTCTAACTCTTCTGCTAAAGCAGGTTCACCTCGATCTGGTCACACAGGAACGCATCCAGGCGAGTCTGGAAATCTCCAGAGGAGACTTCACAATCTCTCTGGGCAGTCTGTTCCAAGACCCCTTCATCCTCACAACAAATAAGTTTTTCCACATATTCGAGTGGAACTTGTATCTGTTACTCCTTGTCCTGTCACTGGGTACTACACCAAAGAGACTGGTCCCTTCCTTTTGACACTCTCCCTTTAGGTATTTATAAGTGTTGATGAGGTTCTCCCTCAGCCTTCTCCAGAATAAACAGCCCTAGGTCTTGCAGCCTTTCCTCCTAAGAATTAGATGTTCCAAATCAGACTTAGTATCAAGTCCTAGCTTCTCTATGTATTGAACTTCTCTTAATTATTCCAGTCTGTTAACCATTTTACTCAGCTTTGAACTTAGCATTCAAAACTATATAAAACAGCATGTATATATGACCTTCTTACACTGGAATTATAAATATTTTCTGTTGTAATCTTATTTAAATTATATATAGAATTTCTGAGTGGGCCAGAAGAGTTCTCTCTTGTCTTCTTTCAAATTAGAGAATTTTGAGGCAGAGTAACATCAAAAGTAAAGTATACAAACAAAATCTATCATAGATCATCAAATGAGAAGTTGTATCAGCTTATTTTTGAACACTTGGAATTTGCTTTGCTCTGTAATGATGTCTGTTTGCACAAATATGATTGCAGTATAGATATGCTAGATGACACTGCACGGTAGAACAAGATATTTCCACTCCTCTTGCCCTTTTCATTGTATCCACTTGCTAAGGATGTTTGAACTTCTTCAAGTAGCTTACACTATCAGCATGGAAGAGACCTTACATTCAATCTCACATTTAGTGAGAAATTGGGGAAGAAAAATGTGATAAAAAATGCCTGCAGGCTGACAGTGCTTCACAGAGACACGTAGCAGTGTAAGATCTCTTTCAGCTTGTTCATTGGGCAACAGTAACATCAAGAGTTTGTTTCTTCTCAGACACTCTCCATTTTATTTGTTCATCTAATATTTATAAATATCTCAATATCTAGAATATTCTAATAGACATTATTGAGATCTGGGAATGGTTTTTGAGTGAACTAAGGCTACAGAATACTGAACTTCACCTGCATGTGGGAGGTAGACATTTCCTGGGTACTAAGGGAGTGTAAGAATGTATGTGCTGAGATATAGCAACAGATGAGACCAACATCCTGTATTTACCCATGACTAATAAGAAGCATTTAGATTAAAAGGCATATGGTGAGTGATATTTTCCTGCATATTCCAAATATACATCTCCCCATTTTGTACCATCTGTATCTTAAAGGGACCTCCTGAACCAGAGCTTCCACTGAAATTTGAACAGAATTTCATCAGTTTCTCCTTTTGTAGTTAATTTTTTAATATAAGCTGTTTAAACTTGTGGAATCCACAAAATCCTATGAGGTTGATTTCTACAATATAATTATGTATTGGGTAATTAAACCTTTGATATTTTTTGTAAAACTATTTGATAGTTTCTTCTGGTGCCTTTGAAGCAGTGAATAAACATTAGTCACTCTATTTCTCCAAGTAATTAAATTTTAATTTATCTTTGCTACGTGTCCTCCTCATTCAACTCTTCTTCCACATAAGCCATTTTCACCATTCAAGTAGTCTCCCCTGTGTGTTTATGGTATGCTTTGTGAGAGCAATCAATTTGGCTAGGTACAACAGTCCATTTCCTTGTCAAATGGAGATTTCTCCTTTTTTTTTTTTCTTTTTTGGTGTGGTGGATATTATGAGAAAGAGTACAGTAGAACTAAAACTAAAAGAAGCATCCAGTGTAGAAGAAGGAAATGAAACAAAAAATCACTAAAGAGAGTCATTATCACACAGACTGTTTCACAGATATGATGACTGACGACCAAATATGTCCTGGAAATCAGTTTCTTACTCATTGCCTGCCTGGTGGTTGCAAGGTTTGCTAAGGTGCCTTAATAAGACTATGAGTGAGAAAGTCACCAGAAATTATTTGTATTTTTCCTTATCCCTAATACAAATAGGGATAAAACTTAGTGTATGCCATGCTATCTCCTCCTCCATCCTACTTATCATCTAAATTTTGTCATGAATACAAACAATGAGGTCAGCAGCAAGCAAATAGTGGATATCAGTGATAGAGGTGACTGGACCATGATGCTAGAGTACAGATGCATTCAGAATTGTCAAAATCATCCCTTCCACCACCAACTATGCCTCTTCCATCTTCTACTCCTCAAAAACTGATCACAGAGGTATCCATCTGGCTCGGCCTCAAAAGTGGACCTGACTTAAAGCCAGGGGAAGTTTTGAGTAACTTCTTATAGGAAACATCCTTACAGGAATCAGTCCCTTCCCTGTTACCAGAAATGTCTCCACTAAAACCCTGCAAAACAGGAAAGAGCTATCATAGCTATTCATAGCTATCAGTGCCATTTAAGCACTGAAAATACATCCAATAGTTTTGACTATGTAAACCTTAGTCAGGAATCTATGTGTTTGAGATGCACCATCTGAGCTAAAGAAACTAAAGAATGGAAAAACTTTCTCGAGGGAAACAAGTGTACTGCTCTCTTGTCACAGTTTTCAGGAGTCCAGTGTTAAATGTTTATTGTTAGTTACTGAAGAGTACACTATATTACATAATTCAATACAGATAGATCTTACCTCAAAGCCAAAGCAAACAGCTTTTGGAAGTTTTTCACAATCAATTGCACAGACACATCTACAAAACTAATATAAAAGTAGATGTGGAAAACACAGGAGAGAGAACAAAACTCAAAACAAGAGCCAGGGAAAACATACAAATGTTTGTTAGATTTCTATAAATTAAACACATTTAAAAAAACTCTAATGAATTATTTCTAATTTTATCACTGTATGGTATTTGTATTAAAGAAACTTTTTTTGCTGGTTTAAATTCAATAAGGGAACGTCCTTTTAATATAGAGCTATAGAACTACAGTTTAGATTTTTTCTGTGTGTCACAATGATAAAGCAAACACAGCACGATTATCCCTAGTTGGATTTCTGTAAGTGCTTTAATGGCCTATACTATAAATATGATGCTATTATCAGTCTCCAGGGTTTCAGGTTGACGTTTTCCCATTCTGTGGTACACCAAATTTAAACATTGTTACTTAGAAGCAGTTTATTCTTTCTTTCCCCAATGAAGGTAGGAGTTACCACATGATGATATTGTTAGCCTTAGGCATGAGTGGGGATGACCAATGACCACATCTATCTGACCCACATCACTGCAGAAAGAACCCCATTGCTCACCAGGCTGCACTCAAATATAGTTCAAGACATAATTGGGATGAAGTTAAACTGGTTCAACTAGTATATGGTGTCATCTCTGAATCAAATATTCTGAGACACATTATTGAAATCCAGTCTAGATAATTTTTCCTCTAAACTTGCAAATTGTCACTACAAGAGACTAGGTGTCCTGGTTTTGGAACGGAATTTCTCTGATAGATAGAAAGCATTGCCCCTCTTGTGGAAGTGCAGAAACATTCTTTGGGTGCTCATATATTAGAAAACCACAATGCTTCAGAGTAATTCTGAAGTTGCATCAGCTGCACAATTAAATTGTCAGACTGATCTCTGGCAGGCACTTGGCCAACTCAAGTAGCACTCCCCCATTCAGTGGCTTAGCATTAGTAGTCAATCTGGATGCAGCTACTCTCTTTTTAAAAAATCAACACTTGACACTGTTCAGGTTGTTTGTTTTCATTGCACTACACAAAATCTTTCTTGTGTAAGAAAAACTCTTTTGTCTCCTTAATTCTTCATCAGTTATTTTCCTATCTATAGTTTCTGCTGTGTTTCAAGATGGTACTAATGTACATTTGTAATGCTAATGTCACCTAGCTTAAGAAATAAATGAAGAAAAAGAATTCCTAATTCAGAAGAAACAATCTTTCAAAATTATTATTCATAAAACCATAAATTTGTTGTAAAAAAAAAAGTAAATAATTTCTTGGCTTTCTATAGCTGTTTTGTGAATGTAGTAAGGAAGGTGCAGTGGTTTAGCCCTGGGTGGGTGCCAGATGTCCACTAAGTCATTCCATCACTCCCTCTCCTCATCTGGACAGGGGAGAGGGAAAGATAACAAAGGGCTTCTGAGTCAAGAGAAGCCCAGAAACTTCTTCGCCTTCTCAAATATGTTAGTCACAGAGGAGTTACCTCAATGAATAATTGGCCAGGCCTTGGTCAGCTGGGGGACCATCTTAGAAATGACTGGAAGTGGCCCTATCAGCTCCAGGGGAAACTTCTAGTAGCTCTTTTTTAAAGAAGACACCCCTGTAGCCCCCCACTAGCAAACCCTGGCCCAGAAAAAAACACTACAAGAAGGGAAGAAAAGAAATGATACTTTTTTTGTGCATTTAAATCTCCTGATTTCTTATTTATAGCAATAAAATGTACATTAATTAATGAGAGGAGGGAAAGAATCAGTTCATCTACAAAAGTAGGGGTTTCTTTTGTTCATGATAATGGCAGGAGAGAAATATTTTACACTGCTTCATCAGCAAAACTAACAAGGCTTCTTAGACAAGTTCCAGTAAAAAGAAAACTTTATTTTAAAGGGATTAAAGTTTGGATAATTTCAATGTCAGTATATCTATGCTTTACTCCTGAAGGTAATTTACTAATAAAACCCTACAAAAGAAACACTTCAAAAAGAAATGGTAAATCAAATCATATCAAATCTTCCATGTATTGCTTTGGCAACCAGAATGTCCTGAAAAACGTATCACTGAGCAGATAAAGTTTCAGAGCTCAGAGACGCAACTGAGAACAAACCCAGAGATTTTTAATAACATTTCAGAATGATTGGTGCCTGTGCTACTTTATTTAAAAAATACAATCCATGCCAGATAAAATACAAATTTCATAAAAAATATTTGCTGCATCACTCTTTTTTCCCTCCTTGGCTTTTCTTGTAAAAAAAAAACAAAAAAAACCCAACAAACAACAAAACCCACAAACAACATGTCTGAGAGATTATAGTGTTGCAAAGAGACAAAAAAAATCATTATGAGCCTTGTTTGAAGCTTTGTGTCTATATCTTACAGTGGAAAATCATGGGCATCCATTTTTTCTTAATGGAACTCTCATTAAATTCTTTGAGAGAGGAATGGCTCACAGAAGCAGCAACGGGATGTTGAGGCTGCTTTGTTACTTGTTGTTAGTCTCTGTCTGCAGTAACTCCTACTAAATCCCCATGGCTATCAGAGGTGACATACAAACCCAAATGTTTCATTAGTCCAGGTTCTCTCATTGTGGGCCCTGTCCCACAGCTCCCTAGGTAGTGCTTTTCTGCAGCTCTTTTATGAATATATGCATGCTCTTTTATGTCACCCAAGAATCTCTCCTTGATGGCTTGGACAGAGGGACTTGATTTGCATGTAAGTCTATGATGTGTACAGCTACACTTAAGGCTTTGTCTTCCTCACAGTGAAGTATATATTCAATATATGGTACCATGCTACCTTGTGCTTGTTCTGTCATTCCTGTTGAAGGCAGATGTTAGTGTGTTACTAGCCTTTCGAAAAGATATACAGAATATGTGAGCATATAAAACAAATGTGGAATATACAGAATGTGTAAATGGAACATACTTTCTTCATCAATAGCAATGAAAAAAAAAAGGAAATCTGGAATATGTGATCTCTAATAATACAGAGCATCCAGTAATTCCACAGGCAGCCTAAAACCCAATAGAAGAAACATGAAAGAGCTGCATAGTTCTTCTTATTTAGTAAAAGGAATTAATATCCATTATTAATTTTAAAAATGGGTATTTTGGCATAAAACTACTAAAAGAGTAAGAAAATTCATTTACTGTCATTCTTTTTCACACACTGCAAGACTAAGGGCATATCAGTTAAATGATCTGACAAGACAGGTAAGGTTCTTTCCATTTTTTAATATCTTATTCCCTCTGCCTGGGGAATTCTTTTTGAAGTATTTGTTTATTTAATTGTAAGCCATAAGAAAAAAAAGTGAAGTACTGAATATTAAAGGAAAAACAATGAGTAAAATAATAAAAATAACTTAGACAGCTAGACTGAGATTGGCATGACTGAAAGTAGACATATGCCTGGCAGCTAATCACACTAATTCTTTTTATGGTTAATTAGCAGAAATTGGCAATTGGACAATTTGGACAGGGTCAAATGAATCACCTTTTGAGCTATCTTTATTCCCTCATTGATTTAAAAGTGAGTCTAAGATGATTATGTGTAGGCTAAAATTTAAACATCCAATGACAGAAGAGACAAAGCTAATATTTTCACAATTATTTAAGAGAAAATAACCATGCTATAGTAAAGAGTATAAAAATGCAATTTATTCAATATCTATTGTGATTTCTTCTCAGAGAAATGAAGTAAATTCAATTCTGAATACATCAAAAAAGCAACCTAAAATCTTAATAAGTAGTGAATAAATATTGCCAGATTCACAAGGACAAAGGAGATATGTTGTTTTGCATATAATGAACAGAGGATTCTGGATCTGCTTTATATTTACAACTTCTCCTGAGAATGAATTCAGATAAAAATGCCTCATATTGTACAGGTATACAAAGCTGAGCTTCTCAAACTGCAGTTGAGTCTCACTTTCCAGTCCACATCCTAGCTGTTAGGCACTCTTTGTTGATATATACATTAAATGGAGCAGCTGAACAATAGTTTACCTAGTATTTTCTTCATTTGTTTCAGGATGAGATGTACTTTCCTTAAAAGCGATATCTTTTGTTGGTTTTTTTTCCTTCATTGGCTATAAAGTGAATCTGTGCAAGTCATTTAGATGCAGACATTTAAATTGCCTCGTTTGTTCATACTTTTCACTGTTCTTTAGTTCTTAGATATTTCTTTTCACCAAAGTTACTACATTTTTTAATCATCTATTTTTTGCTGTGATCTGTTTATCTATTGCATTTGATGCCTATTACTGTAAACTTTGGGAACAAAGGGATAAGTGCTTGGAGGTAGTCTAGATATTCTGTTTTACTGTCTAATTCCTGATGGTTCATCATGGGCTCCAATGTCAGTTCTGGTGCTTTTCAGGCAGTCTATTGCTCCTAACAAAATTTTGCCAAATCTTTTACCAGAAAGTACACACATGTCATTCCTGAAACTGCTTTTCATCTCTCTTCTTGTTAGTGAATGGTTTCTGTGGTAAACAAAAGCCTGAGTTCTCCTTTTTCTTGTAGCGGTTATATGTTTGAGTTTCTAAGTCTCCTAAGTTCTCTGAAGATGATGGCTACTTGTAAAATGTCCTCATTACTTCAGTCTCTTCATCATAATTTATAACCAGAACCACATGACAGATGGCTCCAGTAAAACACATCAATTCTTAATCTTTAAGGACTGTGCATAAATGTAGGAACAGTCTGAAAAGAAGTAAAAATCTTACATGAAAAACTGAAGATAAAGTTTTAAACACATCGTGACACTATGATTATGTCATTGGTAATGAGTATGTACTCAAATCGTTTCTTATAAAAAAAATTCCATATACCTTAAGAAGGTAACTTTGTCTGTACATTTTAATCAAGCAACTGCATTTGTATTTCATTACTTCAAGGCTTCCTGAGGATAGCTGTGTTAAAAATTGTGGGAATGCAAAAAACTTCCATATGAATGTGTGGGAAATTTATGTGTAGGTATGGATGTAACAGCACTTGAAATAAATAGGTACATTTATTGTTATGGGTTGAGATGATTTTTTTGCGTTTTTCTTTTGTGTTGTTTTGCTTTGTTTTTTGAAATGAAAGAAAGTGGTTTTTAACTGTGCAAAATAAAATACTGTTTTTGACAGCAGTTTAGAGACCGTGCCCTTATTAAACCATCCTCAAAACAGTCAAAAATATTTTCATAGATATCTACTGAGAAAGTTAAATAAGTCGCAAAGGAGTATAATTTTTTCCGCAGAAAGATCGCTTGCTGCACTGTATCGTTTAGAATTTTCTTTGAAAGAATTTCAACAATACAACTGCAGTCTATTTTCTTTTGGTAAATCAAATAAACTTTCTTTTTTTATGGGATTTCTTGAGCTTCTTGACATGGAGGTGTGGTGGTTTAGCCCAATATCCACCCAGTCATAATATTACTCCCCCTCCTAAGCTGGACAGGAGAGAGAGAGAGGAATATAACAAACTGCTTGTGAGTTAAGGACAGAGAGGTCAAACTCGGCAATTAGCGTCACGGGCAAAACAGACTCAACTTAGGGAGAAAAAGGTTTGATTTATTAAAGAAACAATAAAAGCAGGGAGATGAGAAATAAAACCATCTTCAAACCCCTCCCCCCACCCCTCCACTTCCCGGGACTCCCTTTCCTTCCCCACCAGCGGCGCAGGGGATGGGGGTTGCAGTCAGTTCATTACAGATGGACTTTGCCGCTGCTGCTTCTCAGGGGGAGGCCTCCTCACACTTCCCACTGCTACACTGTGGGGTCCCTCCCCACGGGAGACAGTCCCTCATGAACTTCTCCAGCGTGGGTCCTTCCCATGGGCCGCAGCTCCTCACGAACTGCTCCGGCATGGGCCCTCCCACGGGGCAGCTCCTCACACACTGCCCAGCGTGGGTCATCCACCGGGAGAGACAGTCCTTCAGGGACAGGCTGCTCCAGCCTGGGTCCCCTCACGGGATCACAAGTCCTGACAGCAAACCTGCTCCGGCGTGGGCACCTCCCCCACGGACTCCCAGGTCTTGCCAGGAACTTGCTCCAGGATGAACTTCTTACGGAGTCACGGCCTCCCTCAGGCATCCACCCGCTGCGGCGTGAGCACCTCCCCCACGGGCTGCGAGTGGATCTCTGCTTCCCGGTGGTCCTCCATGGACTGCAGGGGGACAACCTGCTTCACCATGGTCCTCACCACATATCGCAGGGGAGCCTTCTTCTCAGTGCCTGGGCACCCTCCTCCCCCTCCTTCTCCACTGACCTTGGTGTCTGCGGAGATGTTTTCACATTCTCTCTCCCTGTTGCTGCTGCAGTTCTGCAACTGTGCAACAACTTCTGCTCTAATATGTTATTCACAGAGGCGTTACCTCCACTACTAATTGGCCAGGCCTGGGTCAGGGGCAGGGTCCAACTTAAAACTTACTGGCCCTACCCCTGTCAGCTACAGAGGAAGCTTCTGGCAACTCTTTTTGTTTAAAAAAGCCACTCCTTTAGCCCCCCTGCTACTGAAAAAACCTGGCCCAGGCCAAAACCATTACAGGAGGACAATGACTTTTCGGTTAGCATTAAACTACTTAAGAATTACTATTAAGAAGTTTGCATAGTCATATACCATGCTCATTTGCTATTTACTTTTTCTTTCTTGTAGGTTTGGCTTGATAATAGCTGTTTATACTAAGAAAAATAGAAAACATATTGGACTTAAAGTTATCAGTTTAGTATTATTATTTCTAAACCAAGATTAGACATCAATTAGGGTATGAGAAATACAAAAAGATGCTGTAAACCCTTCTTGGAAACAAATAGTCATTATTTGTATGAGCAATTCTAAAACTAATTTCTGTGCACAAAATCAGCTAAGTACTTGCCAAAGATAGTATAAAATGTATTTCTCAATTAAATGGTACATACATGTATGTGTAATGTAAATTTTCAATATGTGTTGTGGAAAACTTTGCTTTGCAGTTATTAATTGTATAAATAGTTTATAAGTAAAATTTCCATTATTCTGAACTCTTTAATACCAGTAAGCAGAAACACACTTCATTGGAATGACTACAGCTGCAAAGGTACAGGAGAAAGAAGAATATAATAGATACTGTCAGTTTGGAAAGGAATTTCTTTCCTTCATGATCAGGTGTTTAACATAAGTAAAATGAATAGTTATCTAGTTTTATCTTTATTAGCTTTGAAGTGATCTATGACAACCAGCATATATCTGATTTTCATTGCTATAATGCAATGAATCCCAGCTTCCACTGTGAAGATACAAGGTTCAAGAAATAGTTCAAGAAATAAGTTTAAAAAACATTTTAAAGTGTCACTTCTTGAAATCTGTAACAGCCAAATTGTTTTGCTATTTTTTTTTTAAAAAGACACTCCTCCATTTGTTCTGACTTAAAAATAACTTTGAATTCTGGACCTGAAGAACAGCAGATGATTCTCTTAGAAATGAGACTAAGGAGCATACTATTTGACTATGTTAGGTAAATTCCTCACATGAAATCTCCTTTTCTTCACTTTTTGCAGTCTCTGAATTTTCCTAAAGTGTTCTCTGTCCTACAACTGAATGTATTTCAACTGTCATCTCATAAAAAGACTGTTTGCTAGATAGCACTTAAATAATGCATTAAAGGCATCTTTTCTATGATATTGAAAATTGTTTGAACTTTGCCTGATTGCCCTTTTTCATAAAGTATTTTCTTCACAGTTTGAAAAGGCTGAAACTAAATAGTCTTTTTTTTCTTTAATGTGTGCAGCTGTCACAGCTGCAATAAAATTGATTCTGCTTTAGTGATGTAAAGACAATCTGCCCAGTGAACTTAAGTATTTATAGACTTGTATTACAATGTCATTTCCTCTAAGTGAATTCTATTTTTCTGAATGTATTTTGAATTCAGTCACTAACTTTCAAATTGTTTGAGTACAAAGTGTAGGCTGTCTAGGGAGATAAAAGGTCTTTTTTTTTCCAAGTTTTCACATTGTTAACTTGAAAAGCCTGGTTAGAAAGGCAAAATAATAAATAAAATTTACTATTATTCCTATTTCATTATAACAGTCTGAACAGTAAAACATGAAAATAAAAAAATACTGGGTGTCAGAGGGATTGACTAAACACCCTCGCATTCATTATTTTTTTAAAGAACAGAATAAATTTACAGAATCAAGTAAAATAATTCAGAATTGCAAGAGCTGTGTCTGGTATTCAGGTTCAGGAATTAGATGGAAAACATTTTTGCCTTTCATGTAGTACAATGATATACCAGTCAGTGGAAATCTGTGGCATACAAAGCTAAACATCTTCTGTATATTAGCAGCATATCCATATTTGATTTTGGCAATGTGGATTCTAAATTATCATAATGTCCATCTTTTCTAAGCCTCCTTCTGACTTTCCTTTTTCTTGGTCCTGAATTGCAATGCTGGTATCCTGCATGAGGGCAAAAGACAATGTTCCAAAAGGCAATTGTAACAAGTCTAGGTTGTTCCAGGACAGTAAAACAGCTCCTGAGGTCAAAGAGAATGAGTAATTTAAAAGATTTTCCAATCCCAGATTTTTCCTTTTCTTTTTCAAACTAATCTGATACTTGTCAGACGCTAATTTACCTCCACCTCAGCCTGAGTTTCATATGTGCCTGTGGCAGTTTCCCAAGAACTAGGGATTTTAAACTATCTTATGATTAGGATCCTGATATGTGGTTGTCACGACTTGTCATGATAGCCTTTTCTGGTAAGGGGGAAGGGGTTGTAAAGATGGCGCCTGTAAGAAGTTGTTTGCAACTCTCCCCAGCTCTGAGCCAGACCCACTGCTGGGGCTGAGCCAATTAGATGCCTCCACGATCACTTTTTAAGAAGAAGTCGGAAGAGGAGGCTTCGTCCTTCATCTTCTTCCTGCTTCTTCCTTCTTCTG